>CAUYQU010075281.1:0-11163 GCA_963574635.1 Cheracebus regulus
CGCCCCCCGCCGCCGCCCCGCCCCCCCCCCCCCGCGCCGCGGGCGCGCGGGCCCCCGGGGGCGGGGGCGGGGCCGGTCGGTGGGGCGGGGCCCGGCTCGGGGCTGCGCATTGGTTAACTCAGCCTGCGGGTGGGGCTGCACGTTGCGGGGCGGAGCCAGTGAGGCGCGTGTGAACGCTCATTGAGCTCTTCTGGAAGGGGGCGTGACAAGAGTCATAGGGGCGGGGCCATGAAGTGGGCGTATGGAACAGGGCGTGGTTAGCGGCCTGGTCCGCGCTGAGAGCAAAGGGGAGGAGCGGGCCGGGGGTGGGCAGGGAAGGCGGGGCGGGCGCGAGGAGGAGGCGGTGTCCTCGAGGAGGAGCCGGGTCAGGATGGAGCTGGCGCTGCGGTAAAGCCACGCTGTGTGTCCCTATCTGCTCCAGGAGCGCAGTGATCCCGTAAAAATAATTGCCTCTCCCACACGCCGGTCTCTGTTTAAAAACGGGAGCAACTAGACGGGGGTAGAATCCTTGGTGAGACCAGTTTACCCAGAACCCCGGAAAATTATGAAATGGACAAGGTTGCAGAACGTTTAGAGGCGTGGTCTTCTTGCGTTGTTGAGCTGGGAACATTGCTACCTCTGAGTTTGAGGCCTAACCTGGGATTAACCGAGCCCGGAGAGCCCAGGGATGGGCCTCCGTGCGTCCATTAAACTGAGAAAGTCGTGTGTACTGGTAGTGAGTGCATTTTTCGGGATAAGGGTGCCCATGATTAAAATGTTTCTACAGAAAGTTTGGCTCTATTTGGAGAGAGTACAGGGAGAAGCAGCCCGTTTTAGGTAAAATGCAAATTGATTTTAACATCCGCCTTATTTTTAAAGGGACCTGTATCTTTAAGTGTGGTCTCATTTTCGGCGGTTTAAACTACCAGTTATGCAGTGTGACACTAACCCCAGTTCAGAAGCCCTCCGGCCCCACTCTTCCCACAGCCTTTCTTTTTACGCCTTTTCTGTTAAATCCTTCTCCACTCTGCTATATTTCTTCCCCTTCCCTATGCAAGAAGAATACGAAATACTTTTTAAAAAAATGTTTATAATATCCACATTACTCTTTACTCATTTGGTTGTTGTTTTTTGAGACAGAGTCTTGCTCTGTCGCCCAGGCTGGAGTGCAGTGGCGTAATCTCGGCTCACCGTAACCTCCGCCTCCGGGGTTCAAGCGATTCTCCTGCCTCAGCCTCCCGAGTAGCTGGGACTACAGGCACATATCACCACGCCTGGCTAATTTTTGTATCTTTAATAGAGACAGGCTTTTGCCATGTTGGCCAGTCTGGTCTCAAACTCCTGACCTCAAGTCATCCGCCCGCCTCGACCTCCCAAAGTGTTGGGATTACAGGTGTGAGCCACCATGCCTGGCTTGCTCACACTTTTTCATATTTAACAGGTCCCCAAGTGGGTCTCTCCTCCAATGTCCCCACCTTCAGTAACTGGCACCACTCTACCCAGTTGCTTATACCAGACACTTAAAGTGTACCATTGACACCATTCTTTCTTTTTTTCTTCATTTCCAATTCTAAATGGTATCCTTAATCTCTCCGCTTCCTACCATCTCTACTTCTCTTTCCCAGTTTAACCTGCCATCAGCTGTCACCTTAACTCCTGCAATAACCCTTCAAGCAGTCTCTCCTTTAGGCTCTCCTTACACGCCCCATCCATTGCCCACACAGCAACTAGAAGAATCTTCAAATGCACCCATCTTGTTAGACCTGTGCTATTCAACAACTTCTCTTCATTTCCTTGAGGAAATTCAAATCCTTAGTGTGGCAACAAAGGCCTTGCGGGATCTGGCTACAGCCTGATCTTGAACCACTTTTGCCAACTGGGCTCTAGCCACACTTGGGCCTTCTCCCTGTGCCTTGATCACAGGCAGCTCTTTTGTGCTTCAGATCTTCTGATTGTGCAGTTCCCCTGGCCTCGGTGGCTCTTCTCCCATTTCTCCCCACTTCACCTGCCTAAATATTTGTTCTTCTTCAGAGAGACCTCTTAACCTATGCTAGCCCTAGTCTCACAACATGGCTATAAACTCCAGGAGGGCAAGGACCATCCCACCAAGTACAATACCTGTATCCACAAATATTATTGCAGGAACAACATGAATGAGTAAATACTGCATCCAGGACTTTCCCTTCCAACCACCAGTCACTCCTAGTCTGCCACTCCAACCCCCAGCTCCAGGGCTAACAGCCCTCTCCTCCTCACTCTTCTCTCACTGCATTTATGGTTTGATATTTTCTCCTTTCAGCTCTGGAAAGGGCCTCCATGTGGTGCCAGAACATATATTACATATCTTTGTTTTTTTTTTTTTTCTTTTTTTCGAGACAGAGTCTCACTCTGTTGCCCAGGCTGGAGTGCAGTTGTGAGATCCTGGGTCACTGCAACCTCCACCTCCCAGATTCAAGCGATTCTCCTGCCTCAGCCTCCTGAGTAGCTGGGGTTACAGGCACCCGCCACCATGCCCAGCTAAGTTTTGTATTTTTAGTAGAGACAGGGTTTCACCATGTTGGCCAGGCTGGTCTTGAACTCATGACCTCAAGTGATCCATCGGCCTCAGCCTCCCAAAGTGCTGGGACTACAGCCATGAGCCACCATGCCGGCCTATTATATATTTTTAAATAGTTGCTTTCTGGAGCAAAAATGAAAAAACTCTATTTTTTCTTCTTTTTCTCTTTTTTTTTTTTTTTCTTTTTTCAGTATAGAGTCTCATTGTCACCAGGCTGGAGTGCAGTGATGTGATCTTGACTCACTGTAGCCTCCATCTCCTATGTTCAAGTGATTCTCCTGCCTCAGCCTTCCTAGAAACTGGGATTACAGACATGCACCACTATGCCCAGCTAATTTTTGTATTTTTAGTAGAGACAGGGTTTTATCATATTGGCCAGGCTGGTGTCAAACTCCTGACCTCAAGTGATCCACCTGCCTTGGCCTCCCAAAGTGCTGGGATTACAGGTGTGAGCCACTGTGCCCAGCCAAAAAATTGTTTTCTATAGCAAAGGCATAACTATAAAATTTTCTGACGAAGTATGAAATAACAGTGCAATTATAGCAGGCTGCAGGGAAGGAGAACTATTTTTTATTTATTTAGAGATGGGGTCTTGCCTTGTCACCCAAGGCTGGAGTACAGTGGCATGGTCCTAGCTCACTGTAACCTAAACTCCCAGGTTCAAGCGATTCTCCTGCCTCCGCCTCTGGAGCAGCTAGGACTGCAGGCATGTGCCACCATACCCAGCTAATTTCTTTTTTAGAGATAGGGTTCACCATGTTGCCCAGGCAGCTCTCTTAACTCCTGGTCTGAATCAATCCTCCTGCCTCGGCCTCCCAAAGCACTAGGATTATAGGCAGAAGAGCTATTTTAAGGCAGTTCGGGCTTCATGGCAACAATGGTCCTCAAATATTACTCTATAAGGAAACCTTCTGCTTATAAGTTGAACTGCTTGTAAGTTGAACAAGTACCAGGTCAGAATGGGTAAATTAATAACTTCCAGTATTTAGAAAGTGAAAAAATGATCTTTTGCTCTGTTCTGTTTGCCATCCTGTTTGCATTTGGTATAGCTCTAACTTCTCTGAGGATAGCCAATTAAAAAGAGGCTAGGTGCACAGCAGACAAAGAGTGTCACAGTCAGGTGTCACCCTCCTGTGTTGTGCCTTGGCAAATACTTGTCATCTAATTTTACTTTGGAGATGATACGGAATTATTAAACACAATGATGAAAGCATTTTGTAGATTGGTGAATATACATATTTTGTGTCATGAGTGGGGTATGTGCAGCTGTGAACATCTGGCTCTCCGCCAGCGTGCCCCCTGAGTATTGATCTCTGTCACATCTGATGAGTAGATCCTCCTGACACCACAGAACCCTGCTTTTATGTATTTAGGAACAGTATAAAGAAATAATTATTCATTTCTTTGGCTGAGTGTTTTGATCAACCAACATGTCTTCTAAGTGTATTTTGTCTGTAAGCCTGAAACATTCTAATTAACTAGTAAAGACAAAACAACATAAGACCTTGATTTGGATCCATATACTCAGCTGATTAGCCTTTAAGCATAGCAGTCTATTTATCACCTTTTTTTCCTGTTGTTTATTGTCCAGTTAAGGACCCAAAAAAATGAATAGCCTTTACCCTCTGGGAATATTTAAATAACTATCTTCTCCCCGACTCTCCCTGGCATGTATCATTGCATTTTATAGCGATAGATGTCGCAATTCTATCAGTGTCTTCAGGTGAGACTGAAAAGACCACTCCTGACAAGCAATTCCTTCCTCACCTTATGGAATACAGATTGCCCAGTAGTTTGTTGTTGAAAACAAGTAGTAGGGTCTGTTATTATTAAACATCTATAACTTTGCTCCTGACCTTCACCATTGTAAGACAGTAGCAGTTTTTAAACTTACCCTAGGCTGGGTGTGGTGGCTCACTCCTGTAATCCCAGCACTTTGGGAGGCCGAGGCAGGTGGATCACCTGAGGTCAGGAGTTTGAGACCAGCCTGGCCAACATGGTGAAACCCTGTCTCTACTAAAAATACAGAAATTAGCCAGGGGCAGTGGTGCATGCCTGTAATCTCAGCTGCTTGAGAGGCTGAGGCAGGGGAATCACTTGAACTTCGGAGGCAGTGGTTGCAGTGAGCTGAGATCATGCCACTGCACTCCAGCCTGGGCAACAGAGTGAGACTCCTTCTCCAAAAAAAATAAATAAATAAAAATAAACTTACCTTAGACCATAAACTCTCCTGTTTCTCATTCATATGTTCATCTAGGGTTTTTTTGTTTTTTTTCCCTGAAATCCTTTGGTGTTTGGTAACACTGAGGTCTAACTTGCTGCAGTGTGACAGATACCTAGATTTTGCATTTGGTCCAGCAGAGACCATTCAATCTAAATGAACTTTGTGGCTCATTTCCACCTCACTTTCTTCATTACTGTTCTTTTGGGAAATTACTTCCCATCAGCAGTATTTGCCCCCAGCTGGTGAATCAGAGGGGCTCTTTTTTATAGTTAATAAACACTAAAGGTTGAGAGCAGCAGATCCATCCCCTGGTGTCAGCTAATGAAGAGCCTCACATGAAAGCTTATGCAAAGGGGCCAGGCATAGTGCAAATGTCCTGGGATCCAAGATTACTCACTCTTCTCTCACATGCTGCAGAACAGATAGTAATGATTATTAATTATTTAAGCAAAGAACATGAAAGCCAACACAGGCAGCAAAAAAAAAGAAAAAAGAAAGAAAAGAAAAGAAAGCTGCATGATAGGATCCTCTGTTGAAATCATTTTAACTAGTATAAGCAATGGAGCCAAGGGAAATAGACCAAGATACTTCATAGCAAAATAATTTTTTAAAATTCTCTACCACTTTTCTTTCCGTTAAAAAAAAAACTGAGCGTATATATTTGTATACACTGCTGTCAAAACAGAGTTTGAAAATAGAATTGCTAGACTGGGTGTGGTGGCTCACATCTGTAAATCCTAGCGCTCTGGGAGGCTGAGGCAGGCAGATCACGAGGTCAGAAGTTCGAGACCACCTTGGCCAACATGGTGAAACCCCCGTCTCTACTAAAAATACAAAAAATTAGCTTGGCATAGTGGCCAGTGCCTGTAATTCTCACTACCTGGGAGCCTGAGGCAGGAGAATCGCTTGAACCCAGGAGGCAGAGGTTGCAGTGAGCTGAGATCACACCACTGCACTCCAGCCCAGGAGACAGTGCAAGACTCCATCTCAAAAAAAAAAAAAAGAAAAAGAAAAAAAGAAAGAAAATGGAATTGCTTCTACAGGCTCCCTTCTGTGATAGCATATCCAAGAAAGAGGGTGAAACCTGCATGAGATTTTCATTCCAAATCTCAAACATCCTGTCATTCCTGGTAGTTTTACTTTTTCTCTGTAGATTTCATGATACTTGGTTTCTTCCTATTCAAAAAGCTGTGACACACTATTTTATTTTATTTTATTTTGAGACAGCGTATTGCTCTGTCACTCACCCAGGCTAGAGTGCAATGGTGCAATCTCAGCTCACTGCAACCTCTGCCTCACAGGTTCAAGTGATTCTCCTCCCTCAGCCTCCCAAGTAACTGGAATTACAGGCGTCTGCCACCACATCCAGCTAATTTTTATATTTTTAGTAGAGACGGGGTTTTCATCATATTGGTCAGACTGGTCTTGAACTGCTTACCTCAAGTGATTCCCCCCGCCTTAGCCTCCCAAAGTGCTGGGATTTATAGATGTGAGCCACCATGCCCAGCCAACATGCTATTTTAAAAGTTACAACCCCCAAAAGGCGTTAAATGTTGTTTCATTATTTGAGACAGTGTCTCACTCTGTTACCCAAGCTGGAGTGCAGTGGCATGATCAGCGCTCACTGCAGCCTCTACCTCCTGACTGCAAATGATCCTCCCACCTCAATCTCCCAGAGTGCTGGGATTATAGGCATTACAAGCATGAACCACCACACCCAGCCAAAAGGCATCCTTTTGATCTTACTTTCAAATTCTAGGACTGTAGTCCCTTGTTTGAAACTCATTGGTTGTTCTATCACAGTCCAACTTTTCCACATTGTCAACCTCCCTGCAGCTAATGACAGTTCCTCTTATTATCATAGTTTTAATTTTGAATTCAGTAACATTTGGACATCTAACTCTCATTATTACTAAAACTAACCTGACTGTGACTAACAGAAGACAGTGTTCCCTTGTGGGTGTCTTTCTGACCTTGTTCCAATATTCACACTACCTTACACTAAGCTCTTCAAGGCCTTTCAATTTCGCTGATTCATACCTTCTCCAGACTTTTGATCAAGCATAGCCAGTCTCTTTAGTCAATCACTCATTCAAGGAATATTTATTGAGTGCTTTCCAGGTGCATGGTAGTGTACTAGGCAAAGGATAAAGCAGCAAATCAGACATATATTGTCCTTGCTCTCATAGCGAGAGACATCAATGAATTACATGATTGAATAATTCATTGCAACTGTAATTAAACGCTAAAAGCTGACATACAAGGGGCTGTGGGACCATGTAACTGGGAATCTAACCTTGTATTAACAGTCAAGGAGAGCTTCCCTGGGAAAGTAACATTTAAGCTTACATTCCAGGTGTTAGATGGAGTTAACTAATCAAAGAGTGGGGAGAAGAGTGAAGCCATTTTTTTTTTTTATGGGACCAGCCCATTAAAAAAAAGGTCATAAGGAGGCAAGAGAACAATGGTGAGATCAAACAACTGAGAGAAGGCTGGGGGCTGGAGTGCAGTGATGGAGAAAGAGACCAGACCCAAATCATACAGACCTTTATAGGTCATACTAAGCATTTTGTTTTTATTCCAAGAGTAATTAGAATGATTGCAGGGTTTCAAAAGAATGTGACATCATCAGATTTGTATTTAATTAGCTGACTATGGCTATAGCATGGAAAATGGGCTAAAATGGAACAAGAGGAGTATATTAATCAGCTATTGCTGCAATAATGCTGTATAACAAACCACCTCAAAATATGGTGTTTTTGTTTGTTTGTTTTTGCTCAGAGGTCTACAAATTGCCTGCCTTCAGGCTGTGAGTTGCCTATGACTCTGCTGAATTGGGCTGGGATCAGCAGGGTTCAGCTGCAGATTGGGATTAAATCTGCCCCACGTTTCCTCCTCCTCCTTGGATTAGAGGCTAGCCAGGGCATATTCCTCTTATAATAAATGGTAGAAGAACAAGAGCAGTAAACCCAATTGTGAACGCACATTGAAGGTCATTGGCCATATCGTCTTACAGCCTAGCCCTGAACAGTAGAGCAAGGAAGTATATTTCACTCCATCAGAGGGAGGTATGAATAAATGTTTTCTGATTCATATTCCAATATATCAAAGCAGCTATAAGTGAGGCAATTTCCTTTTTTTTCTTTTTTTTTAGACAGAGTCCCTCTGTTGCCCAGCCTGGAGTGCAGTGGCACAATCTCAGCTCACTGCAACCTCCATCTCCTGGGTTCAAGTGACTCTCCTGCCTCAGTCTCCTGAGTAGCTGGGATTACAGGCACCCACCACCACGTCTGGCTAACTTTGTATTTTTTTTTTTTTTTTTTTTTTTGACATAGAGTCTTACTCTGTCCCCCAGGCTACAGTGCAGTGGTGTGATCTCAACTCACTGCAATCTCTGCCTCCTGGGTTCAAGTGATTCTCCTGCCTCAGCCTCCCAAGTAGCTGGGACTACAGGCGTGCATCACCACACCCAACTAATTCTTTTATTTTTAGTAGAGACAGGGTCTCACCATGTTGACCAGGATGGTCTAGATCTCTGGACCTTGTGATCTGCCTGCATTGACTTCCCAAAGTGCAGGGATAACAGGCGTGAGCCACCGCATCCAGCCTAATTTTTGTATTTTTAGTAGAGACAGGGTTTCACCATGTTGGCCAGGCTGGTCTTGAACTCCTGACCTCAGGAGATCCACTTGCCTCAGCCTCCCAAAGTACTAGGATTACAGGCGTGAGCCACCGTGCCCAGCAGGTACTCTCATTAATTTTTAAATGTAATTCATTATTTGAAGAGAAAAGAAAATCCTGAATAGACCAATAACAAGGGCTGAAGTTGAGGCAGCAATAAAAAAAAAAAAAAGAAAGAAAAGAAAATCTCTGCCTTTTCCAAAAGTCCTTATTTCTTACATCATATTCTTGTGCTTGGCTTTAAATTGGGTTCATCCTTTGCTTCCATTCTTGCAGTTACGCATGTATTCACAGCAGGTCCTGGATCTTTAACAGGAAGCTAGTCTTGCTGGGGACATCAATATTTTTGCTGGGGTGTGAAGCTGGGGGGGACTTCATGTAACTTGGGGGCAGTCCCGGGGAGCCAGAGTGAACTATTTTTAGCTGAATTCAAGTGGAGGCAATTCACTGAAAGAATTCAAAGGCTTTAGCAATTTCTTAGATTGACTTTAATGAGTAGCCTGAAATAGCTACAGGCTCCAGGGGTAGACCGAACCTATTGAGGGCCTCTCCTAGGAGATAAAAAGGCGCCTACATAGCCTCCCTCATGAAGTAGTGTCAGCTTCTTCCCTGCCCCTAGCACAGTGCTCAGCATGGGAGCATTTCTGCTCATCTTATTAATTGGTGGCTAAGTATAGATGGAACAGAAAGAGGCACTTATTTCACTAATACGCAAAAGAGTATTAGGAAAGAGAGGAAGACAGGCTCACAGAGGAGGATGCAGGCAGCCCTCAGACAAGCATCCAGGTGACACATAGGACTTTTAAAAACAGCTTTGAGTAGGCAATTTCCATTTAATTTCTTTTCAGAGTAGGCAACATATAGAAGCAGCATGCTAAAGGGGCTGCAGGGTCTGAAAAGGATAAAGGAACTAGTTTTAATTTGCCTTCCATTTCTGCTGCTAATGACACCCTACTGAGACAGACTATACTATTAACACACAAATTCCCACCAACTCAATCACATTCTTTCATTAGGATGTCTTGGGCTATTATTATATCTTTTTAGCACGACTTTTATGAGTAGAAGGAAATATAACAGAAAAAGTAATTTACCTCACCTCCAGGAAAGGAAAAGACAGGAGTAATAGAATTGCAGGCTTTCTCCCACAGTAGGCACTCCCAGTTAATTTTATGATCTTCATTTCCCATTATTTCAAATAGCAAGACCATGAATACACAGGCTTCCCTTGGTCAACCCAAATACAATGCTTCTGTTTTATTTTATTTTTTATATTTTTGAGATGGAGTCTCGCTCTGTCACCAGGCTGGAGCTCAATGGCTCGATCTTGGCTCACTGCAACTTCTGCCTCCCGGGTTCAAGTGATTCTCCGGCCTCAGCCTCCCAAGTAGCTGGGGTTACAGGCACCCACCATCACACTCAGCTAATTTTTTTTGTATTTTTAGTAGAGATGAGGTTTCACCATATTGGCCAGGATGGTCTTGATCTCCTGATCTTGTGATCTGCCTGCCTCAGCCCCCCAAAGGGCTGGGATTACAGGCATGAGCCAACATGCCTGGCCCTGGAATGCAGTGGCTCAATCTCGGCTCACTGCAACATCCACCCCCCAGGTTCAAGTGATTCCCCTGCCTCAGCCTCCCAAGTAGCTGGGACTACAGGCGTACATCACCACGCCTGGCTAGTTTTTTGCATTTCAGTAGAGATGGGGTTTCACTGTGTTGGCCAGGATGGTCTCTATCTCCTGAGACCTTCCAAAGTGCTGGGATCACAGGCGTGAGCCACCGCGCCCGGCTTAATATCATTTTTTTTTCTTTTTTTAGATATGGGGTCTCACTATAATGCCCAGACTGGACTAGAACTCTAGGGCTCAAGTGGTCCTCTTGCTTCAGCCTCCCAAGTATGGTATAGTATTTTAAACATGCATATTTTGCTGGGCACGGTGGTGCGTGCCTGTAGTCCCAGCTATTCAGGAGGCTGAGGCTGGAGGATCTCTTGAGTCTAGGAGTTCTGGGCTGTAGTGCGCTCTGCCGATCGGGTGTCCGCACTAAGTTCGGCATAAATATGGTGACCTCCCGGGAGCAAGGGACCACCAGGTTGCCTAAGGAAGGGTGAACCAGCCCAGGTCGGAAACGGAGCAGGTCAGAACTCCTGTGCTGATCAGTAGTGGGATTGCGCCTGTGAATAGCCACTGCACTCCAGCCTGGGCAACATAGTGAGACCCCTTCTCTATATTAAAAAAAAAAAATGCGTATTTTAAGATTTTGTGCTTTTCAGCTGGCATTGGGTCAAGAAAAAAATATTTTAAATATTTTACGAAAGTAGCATTATATTACTTTTATGTTATTTACTATTCTTTATTTTTTTCGAGACAGAGTCTCACTCTATTGTCCAGGCTGGAGGGCAGTGGCACAATCTTGGCTCACTGCAATCTCCGCCTCCTGGGTTTAAGCAATTCTACTGCCTCAGCCTCCCAAGTTGCTGGGATTACAGGTGCACGCCACCATGCCTGGCTAATTTTTGTATTTTTATTTTATGTTTATGTATTTTTTTTTTTTGAGATGGAGTTTTGTTTTTGTCGCCCAGGCTGGAGTGCGATGACATGATCTCAGCTCACTGCACCTTCCACCTCCTAGGTTCAAGCAATTCTCCTGCCTCAGCCTCCTGAGTAACTGGGATTACAGGTGCTTGCCACCACAGCCAGCTAATTTTTTTTTTTTTTTTT
>CAUYQU010075282.1:0-12877 GCA_963574635.1 Cheracebus regulus
TGTTTGGCATATCTTATAATAAAAAAGGAGGAAGAAGTTCCAATAATTTACCTTTGGATAATGTTGGTATTGCAATGTTATCAAATTTGGATCTTGCTAATCTAAGTATTTTTATTTTTTCTGTAGATGGATACCCTAAAAATGAAATTGAGTATAAGTGGAAAAAGCCCTCTGTAGAAGTGGCTGATCCTAAATACTGGAGATTATATCAGTTTGCATTTGTAGGGTTACGGAACTCAACTGAAATCTCTCACACAATCTCTGGTAAAAACAATACTCAAATAGTGAATTATGCTAGCATTAAATCACATTTGTATTTTAAATATATGGATTGAGATTTATATTTTATAGTTAAAATATTTTTTTTCCAGGGGATTATGTTATCATGACAATTTTTTTTGACCTGAGCAGAAGAATGGGATATTTCACTATTCAGACCTACATTCCATGCATTCTGACAGTTGTTCTTTCTTGGGTGTCGTTTTGGATCAATAAAGACGCAGTACCTGCAAGAACATCATTGGGTATGACACATAATATTATGCTATAATGCCCTAGAACTTTAAAAAAAATTAATGTGATAAAAGTTTATAGTCATATTTATTAGAAATATTCTTGTAGGCTACAATCAGGTAAAAATTGACAGAAAACATAGGACAATACCATATTGAAAGAGATACATACAAGTAGAAACTGGAATTGTAAAGAACTTGAAATTTTAGAAAATTATTTCTTTTTTTTCTGCTAATGAAGGCCAAGGGAAGCATAGATACATCACAGGAATTAATACATGAAAATCATACATAATCCCTAAATCTTATTTGGGTTGAGATTTTCTACCACTTTTCAACAAGATTTTATTTTACGTTATAGCTGAGTCACTAATAACCACTGTTTATTTAATGAGATGTGCAGACGGCTTTGAAATAACCTGCTCTTATAATATTGTCAGTGAAGTCAACTGCTTTAAAGGGCAAGTAGCTGAAAGGAACAAGAAGCTCTCTAGCTTCTGTCATATGTAAAATGTGTACTTATTCTGTGAATGCTTGAGAGTTGTCTGTACAATAACATTGATTAACAGGGTAGTTATAATTCATACTTGACAAAACAGACTTTTGTTCTTTTTCTGTGGCAATCTATTGCAATAATCAAATCATATAACAAAATAAGTGACTAATTATGATACAGTTATTTTAAAAAATGATAACCTGCATTCAGGTATTGATACACAAAGAATATTTGCTAATCAATTGATTGACCCCCCTAAATCAGTGAACAACATGAATCACACTGCTGATAATTGTATCTTAAAAATATATAAAGGTGAGATCCTTTCCGTTTTTAACCACAAAGAAGTTTCTATGTGATTTCTATGATAGATTGTAAGTAATTCCATCTAATAAGTATAGTAAAATGCAGGTCACATAAAAGTGACAAAGACAATGGTTGAGGCACATAGGTCTCTACTTGAAAATGAAGTTCTCTTGGGTGTCTAAACAGATGTGGTGGCATAGTTAGTGGACAAAATCCATTCATGCCTTAATTTTGTTTCCTTTCATTGTTTCAAATTATTTTACATCCTAAGTTGTATAAATTATTTTAGGTTCTTTGTATGCTACTATAACTTAAACATGATATCTTTTGCTTCTATTTCCATATTTTTCTGGGAATGTAAATTAGTATAACCACTATGGATAACAGTTTGGAAGTTACTCAAAGAGAAATTTGAATGGATTATTTATACCACTGGGTTTGTATAAAGCTGTATGCTGGAGTTTCATGAAGAGAAAAGCCAATTGTAAAGTCGTTTTTGCATAGATTTATTTTTATTCAATATTAGCATATCAGTTGTAAAGATAAGTACAGCCAGATGTTACTTGACAAATATCTCTTGTAATTGTGGACCCTACAACTATTTTAAATATGCAGACACATACATATCATTGAAGAACAATTTGCTGAACTTGATGAACTCAACCTTGCATGTTACTAAAATTTATCAAATGCCTTATATAAAACAAGCAGTGTTTTTGGTGATGCAGTGTTAACAGTGAATACAATTTTAAAATATTCATGTTTATGATGTTTACATTTTAGAAGAGGAAACCATATAAAAATGTAAAAAGCATACAATAAAATTTTAGTGAGTCATGAAGTCTGTGAGGAGATAGCAAAATCAATGTTCAGAAAATGACAGGATGTGAGTGGTGTGTTGTTTGCTATTTTATATTGTGGAGTCTTGGTAGATATCTCTGAGAATGTGGCATTTGAGCAGTGACCCAATGAAGTGTGGTGCTAGCCTGGTGGATATTGAACAGAAAGATATTTCAGGCAGGGAGAACCATATGGTTCTAAAACCAGATCTTTCTGCTATGCCATGCTTGGGGTTCAAAAAGGTAACAAACGTGGTTGGAGCTGAATGAATAGTCATAGAAAATGAATTTGGAAAAGTGGGCAATAGTTAGATTGTATAAGATTTGTGGGCCATTTTAAGGACTTCAAATTTTATTTCAAATGTGATGGTAGACTATTGTAGGATCTTGAGTAGGAGAAGCCATGGAGAAAATAGCAATGATATCCAAAATGTTTTCTCAATATCCTGTTAACATCCTACATGTTTTTTGTTATGACGGACTCAGAAATATTTTAATAGAAAATCCACGATGTTCTTCTCAAGGTAATCACAGGAACATCCTAAATGTTTTTTATTATGATGGACTCAGAAACATTTTAATAGAAAATCCACCATGTTCTTTTCAAGGTAATCACAGGAATAATAATTACTAAATTAAATGAATATCTGAAAGAGAAGTTCTGCTTCGTTTTTCTTGTCTTATTAAGAAAGAATGTAATAGCCAACTTAATAATTTCATATTTATTGCAGTCATGGATAATTAAAATCAAACTATACATTGGATTTAATATTTTTTAAGTAGATAGGGGACATAATTGTGGAGGCAAGAACTGCTTTGGAAACCTACCTTAGACTGACTATGGGAACAATGTTATTTAATAAGCTTGTGTGGGAGTTGAGGGAAAGAAAGGCTTGTATATATATATTTTTTTAGCCTTTACCATAGCAAAGCCTTTAAAATATAGATTTGGTTTCAAAATAATTGAAGTAAAAGCTGTTAGGAATAATGGGAGAAATAGACAAATCTGCAATCCTTACTGTTTTCTCATTCGTAGTTAGAGCTACAAGAAAAAGTTAATTAGGATATAGACACTTTGAAAAATAATTATCATCAACTTTACCTGATTGATGTTTATAGAACACTACACCTAACTTCAGAATACACAGTATTTTCAAGTGCATATGGACTATTAAACAAGATCTTACAAATATTCAAAACACAAAAATGTTCAGAGTATATTTTCTAACAAAAAAGGAAGTAAATTAAAAATTAATAAAAAATATAACTGATAATGGCCTTGTATATTTTAAAATTTTTAAAGCAGACAAAGAATTAAATTAGGTATCTTTTGTATATTTACTAAAAGTACAAAGCAAGATATTACTTTTTTAAAAAAAATGAGAGCCACAAAGCAGTTGAAAAACTTCGTTAAGAACACAGAGCTAATAGGTAGAAAGGTAAGAGATTGAACCTAAATTTGTCCTGTAATGCCAAATTTATCACAACTGTCTCACCTTCTTAATGTTTTCTCTAATCCTAAGAAGTGATAAAAGTGAAGTGATAGGTGTGTGGGTAGAATTGTCAGGGTATGTTTCAATGGAGACATGAGGAGAAGAGGTGGTTATTACTGCCTTCACTATACCAAAGAGACTCTGTTGCTGCAGCTCTTTTTGATTTACTTTTCATCATAGATGTTGCCATTCTATAAATATTGGTCAAATTAAGAAGCGTTTAGCTTATATTTTAGTACTTTTAAGAGAGCAAACAATTCCGCTCATGGGGCCATATTCTCATTACACAAAGAATGAGAATTATGTAAGTTTAGGTTTAAAACAATATAGCATGTGCATCTGTAATTTAGGGGGACATTAGATTAATTGTGGTAAGAACCACACAAAGGCTGATGAGAGACAAACCCCTTCAAGGATACACATACAGGGGTGGGGCCCTGGAGGACCTCCCAATTATACATTCTGAATTCTCAAAAATAAAAGGATTTACCCTGTGCTTTCAAAGCAGTATTCCCTTGATATAACTGTGCCAGCATTCCTCATTTAAACATTGAGATTAAAAAGTAGCTATGCCAAAGTTTGTTCCCATCCTATGCACAAATTCTGGTTATGGAAACAGTTTCTGCAGGGGCACAAGTGGTGAGTTTCCGAGGTCCTTTGGAAAGCCACATCCTTGTATCCTGGAGCCTGAGGGCAGGGTGTGTGGACAAACTGCTAACCCAAGTGTCTCAGCCAGGACTCAAAGATAAATTCTTCTGGGCATTCGCATGAATCCCGCCCAAGCAACCTTTCTGTACAATATAGCTTATAATAAGACCTCACTAAAATAGGTTTTACCATTTGTAATTATTGGAAGAAACAAAATCAAAGTTTTCCCCTTTTACCTCAGAGACAATTGTTTCCATAGAAAAATAAAGCTGTTTACAAAATTATATGGGAAATTTTACTTAGTTTTGTAAAAGGCTTAAGACATTATCTTCAGTGTGACTTCAAATAATAAATTTCAACATCAGGGAAAAAATTAGGTTTAATTTAAGTAATCATATAACAAAAAGCTTTGTTAATTTAGATTAACTTTGCCTGTATATTCATGGTGGGAAATGTCACATCACTATTACTTCAATTAGATATAAGAATTTCTGTTGCTTATGTGAAAGTCTAGGGGTAGGTATTTCAAGGTGATACATTACAGTATGAGAGATTCAGTCTCCTTCTAGCTTTCTCCTGTATTATGAGCAATTTTAATTCCCAAGATTATCTGATATTTTAGATAGTTGCTGTTGGTCCGGCCATTGTATTCCAGCAGAAGGTAATGAGAAGGAAAGAAAGGCATTCCTTGTCTCTTTAATGCTGTCTTTAGGATACTGCGTGTTGCTTACATTCTTGACTTGGTTCTCTTTGGCTAGATCTCAGCCTGTGGCCACACTCAGCTGCAGAGAGATGGCAAATAAAGTTGTTCTGGGCAACCAGAGACCAGCTAAATATTTGATGTTCTATTACAGTGGAGGAAGGAAAGAATGAATATTGGGAGTCAACTTGCAGTCTGCAGTAATTAGAATGATTAGAACTCACAGAAACAAAGAGCATATTGGACACAATATAGCTATGGCTACCAATAATTCATTCTGTTCATTCTGTAAATTACTAGTAATCAGATTTTTTTGTTTACATTGTTTATTTTCCTTCACAATATTGCCTAATCAGATGGAAGAATAAATGTGGTCTATTATTTTTCATTTTCTATTGTTTTCTCTCTCCATAGGTATCACTACAGTTCTGACTATGACAACCCTGAGTACAATTGCCAGAAAGTCTTTACCTAAGGTTTCTTATGTGACTGCGATGGATCTCTTTGTTTCTGTTTGTTTCATTTTTGTTTTTGCAGCCTTGATGGAATATGGAACCTTACATTACTTTACCAGCAACAAAAAAGGAAAGACGACTACTAAAGATAGAAAGCCAAAAAATAAAGCCTCGGTATGTTAAAAAGTAAAATCTCTATTTTATAAACCCCTACTTACTTAGTGATACTGTTTTGAAATTCATGTGATTGTTTAAAGAAATAGGGCTGCTTGAGACCCATAACCAAAGACAAATAAAGCTAAGATGAAACTGGAGTACGTAACATTGCTCACCAAGAAAAGTGTATTTCTGTTTTTTAAATATCTCCCATTGGATTACCTGTGTAAAGAGTGGTTTGCCATGCTCTGAATTTTCCCACAAGTGGTAGATTCTTTGTTCCTGAGATATTATTTGTGATTTACCTGTGATTCGGTTTTTGTGTTAGGATTTGCATTTCTAGCAAGATTACCTTGCTTTTAGTGATGAAGATTTCTCTTTAATCGTAGTATCCAGCTGTGTTTGAAAGTCATGACCACAAAGTTCTTTTTTGTTTTTGTATATTTGTACTATTTTACTCTTCTATCTCAATCATATTTTTACCTTAACTTATATTGCATCAAGTTTAAATATTTAAAAATGGATTCTACTGAGTCTAATATAGTCATGTATGGGATGATTATGATTTTTTTATATTATCAATTATAGCAACCTGAAAGTAATAACTAACCCTTACTGAATGTTCCAGACACTCCACTGAGCATTTTACATGCATGATTTCATGTATGCTTAGAGCAACCTTCTAAATAGAAATTCAATGATTTGCACAAGGACATCCTTAGTAAGTGAAAGAGCCAAGACTCAGACTTGGATCTTTTTTCATGCCAGAGCTCAAGCTTTTGACCCTTCCTTTAAATATCTTGTTCTCACAGGGCTGAGAAAAGTAGATGTTTATTTTTTTTTAATTAACAACAACAACAACAGCAAAAACATTTAATTTCAGTAAATGCTTTCAAAGATTTGTTGCAAAATACTCAAATAAATGAGAATTGTATTGGACAGCTATGCATGAGTGGCAAGATTGGAAGCCTACCACAATGTATATATAACGAGTTTTCCATATTATCTAACTTTGTAAGTTCTAGGAGTCAGTGCGTTTTTTACTTCTCATTTTTTCCATTGGTTTCTTTATAAAACTCTGCTATACTTTTAAGTTACATTTTACTTTCCATGATATATTCCAAGGTCAAAACCTGGTATATTTTGCTTTCAGATACCCACAATATTCCAAGAAAGCAGAGCACATTGCTAACAGTACAAATTTGATATCTTTCATTGTAGAATTAGGCCATGACTCCCTCAACTTGACTTATCTGTAGGATATATTTTGGCTCCTAAATGTACAAGTCAGAAACTGTAATATCCATTGTTAAATTTTTAGATAAAGAAAAAATGAAGGCTTTCTACAATTTTCCTTTCATCAAAGTCATGCATCTTCTCTGGATTTTCCATTTTATCATTTACTCATCTATGTTTAATTATTACCTTGAAAGTTTTATTTCTGGAAATTTTGAATGGAAGTTTAAAATAAAAATAACTAATGTAGAGGCTAGGCAATATACAATCTCACATGGATTCTCTAATTTCACTCTAAGAAGAAATAATTTAGGTGCCACTATATTATCCAAGGACACAACCGAAACATGGCTACTCTAGAACCGTAGCTAATCAGTTTGGCTGCAGCTCAGGTACACTCAGCCACAGTTCCAATGCCACACTTACTCAAGAGAGCTTGATTATTCGAGTATAGACTTTAAACTTACGATGTTCTTCAATCATTTATTTATCAAATATTTATTATAGACTTCCATAATCTAGGCATTGTTCTACGATAGTTATTTTTTAAATCTGTATGTTAAGTCTTTAAAATTTAGCATCACCCGAGGTCACAAACCACTAATTATGGAAAGGTAAAGAATAAAAATCAAATGATAGTATTGAAATACTAAATGGCAAATAGCAACAGTTAAATTGAAATATTATAATTGACTACTTCAGTACCAAAAATATTTTCCTTTCTTCCATCTATAATGAAGTTCAATAGTCTCTTTTCTTTGTTCAATTATGTGCTTTATGAGCTCTTTCAATCCTAAATGATATTTTGAGTGAAAAACTAGAATCAGTAATCAAATCTGACTCCTGGGATGGTTCAGTGTACAGCCATATAGTCTTGCTAATCAGTTAAATTGGAATGTACTTTTATGAGGAATAGGCAGCTCTGTTTGCTGTTGTCTAAAATCACCTACTTAAGGACTTTCTGGAATTCACATTTTTCTTTCATTGCAAGATGTGGTAGCATTTTGTCATTAAGCCTGTGTTAACTGTTTGTGACTTCACCCCCTCCTCCCGCCATTCTCTTTCTCTTTTTTTTAATTGCCCCATTTTCTTTATTAGGCTCAAAATTCTGAGTAGTTTAAAATCCAGCATTTTCCCTTTTACAAAAAACTTGTTTATGGCTATAGTCAGGCTAGGATGAAATACTTTGGCTAGAGTCGCTGAAAGGTCAACATGTCTGTGACTAAGCAAAATTAAAATCCTTTTCTTGACATCTCATTAACTGCTTGTTCTTTCTTTCATTTCTCTTTCATGCTTGCTTTCTGTCTTTCATTCCTTCTCTTTCTTTATTTTCTTCCCTTTCCTTCTCCTTCCTTCCCCTTCCCTCTGCCCCCTTCCCCCTTCCTCCCTTCTCTCTCTCCTTTCCTCCCTTCCTTCCTTCCCTCCTTCCTTTCTTCCCTCCTTCCTTCCTTTCTTCCTTCCTTCCCTCCTTCCTTCTCTATTCCCTTATTACCATAATTTTATTCTTTCTATTTTATTGTACATGTCAATGACATTTTAGATTGCTCCATATGCACATCCAATATATATTTTTATTATTATTAAGTATATAATTCAGGTGTATTTGTGCCAACATTTATTTTTAAGAAAATCTAAGAAGTTAGCTTAATTATGTTTAACTAAGGAATCAAGACATTTTATGCAACAGGTAAAGGCATCAGAAAGGCAATAGTAATAAACCAGTCATTGCCAACTAAAGAGTAGTTTATGCTGAAATTTGAATATTCAGCCCATAGGCTATCAGAAATCTCAGAAAAGTATGTTGTACCTACTTCAGGGGACTGCTATAGCCATTTGAGCATTGAAATTAGTTATTTTTAGTCTCCTGATTTTATTAAGATGTGAAATTATAGAAATTTATTTCACTAGCTATGGACAAGACACTATGGAGGCAAAAAGAGATAGAATGTGTTCTTTGCTTTCACGGATGGTTACATCCATTTATAAAAAATATATCACAAATACAAACATAGTAAGATACAATATAAATTACAGTCCAAGATAAAAATCAAAATTAAACCAAGACTCGGTGAGGTAATTAAGAATCAGTTGAATAATTTCTCATACTTTTCAGAAGTAGGATATTTTTACAACAAATATAAGTAAGATATTTATTATTTTTAAATAAAAATACTTTTATTTTAAAAATAAATTTCATGAAAACATAAAATGTATTTTTAAAGGAACTGTTCTTATTGAAACAAACAAGTATCATAAGGCCAGACTTACATGGCCTATGCCTAGTATCCCAGGCAATCTTCAGACATCATGTAATATGGCCTGTGAAACACTGAACAGGCACACAGTGTTGAAAAGAAACTTGCGTCAATTTGAGTCACAGTGGAGTGGAGAGGATTCATTTCATTTCATGTGTAAATAATTCATTCATAAGGCACGTAAACTAACAGAAGTTTGGCAGAGAAAATTCCAGAGAAAATGTGGCTTTACTGAAGTAATATTTTGAGGAATAAATTGCAGTTTTTAAGAGAAGAAATTATGAAGAACATTTAAGATAGAACTATGTCAGCTGGATTGAGCCTTACATGTGAGAATATAAAGGAGACTAGTATATGTCCCAAGCTGTGTTGTCCAATATAATAGCCACTAACCACATATAGATAGGTTGGGTTAAATTAATTAAAATTAAACAAAATATAATATTCAGTATCTTAGTAGCACTACTCACATTTGAAGTGCTAAATAGACACATTTGACTTATGGCTATCATATTAAAAAGTGTAGATACACAACATTTCTGTCATCGCAGAAAGTGCTATTGGGTAATGTTGATCTAGAAAATAGGAACCTTAGGATAGAAAATAACCTATGTCAAGGATAGAAAAGTGGTTTACGGCCAGGTTGTGCAAAATCTTTAATGGCATGCTAAGAATTTACATTTTGTCTTGTTAGCACTGGCAAGGTACACATGTTTTTAAGCAGGATGGTATATTTCTATGTATGTTTTCAGAAGGTATGTAGAAATAGTATACAGTATATACTTCAAAGGCAAAAGAAGCAGGGAGATAAATTTGGAGACTATTGCAATAATCGAAGAAGTAATATAATACTAAAAGCTGAAACCAAGATATTAGGATGAAAATAATGCATAACAAGTTTCTGGGTCCCCCTCCGCCCTGCCCCACCCAACAGTCCTCACCCAAAGAAAAGACTTTCATTTCTGTCAGTGCATGCCTATTGAATAAACATTTGCCTACCTATCGGAGTACTAAAATAATGAAAAGCTGTATCAATCCACAGTTTCATAACTTATAAAGATTCTTTCTTATAATAGTATTTGGTGAAGCTCCCAGGAAGGATTATGTGATATTGATGAATGGTGAAATACAGAAAGAAGCTTACTTAAACAACTGTAAAGAGTCAGTGCATGGTGGAATGTTTTCAATAAATAGAGTACCAGTTGCGACAATGGTCATATGACGCTTCACTAAAGTGTATAGATACCACCAACAACAGCTCATTTTTCTATATTGGCTTCCAAAGAACACTCTTATTTTTATCTATATTTTTATCCTATATTTTAATCATGTATTTATCTTATATTTATCTTCCTGTTTAAAACATCATAGGTATTACAGCAGAAAGGAACCAGATTAATCATTGAATATAATTCTCATTAAAAAATTAATTTTAAGTATACCATGGGATCCATGCAGAGTACCACTTGTGATGCTGGAAGTGCTCCCAAGAAGAAGAAAAAAAATAATTTTAACAATAATAATGGAGCATGGTTGAAACTAACAAACAAATAGAACAACTCATAAATGTACAAATAAAGAATAAAATACTCTACCTAGCACCATTTGTCCCAAATTTTAGAACCAACCACATTGTAACCATTTCTGTTTTTACATTCCTGTGATGATTGTTTTCATTGTACTTCTAATTCTTGCAGTACCAAATGTCAAGATATCTATAACTCTTTCGTGTAAGAGAAAAATTAGCTCTTTTGTTGTCTCTTATTCTCTCTCTCAATATTTTAACTATTAATAGTTATTATATTGGTTAATTTTAAAACTTTAAATCATATACATAAATCTCTACTTCTGAACTTATTATTGTTATTAATTCTAGTGCCAATTGTTTTCTTATTATTTGCAGCTAAATCTTTTTCTTTTCTTACCTGAAAATTTTCATTATCATGTTTTTTATAGTGTAAAAAATTTATTAAGTATCTGTACATTTTTTGTATGTTTTGATCTCATTTATTTCATTATTCAATATTCTTATGTTTTCTTTTTAAGAATGTTATCAATTCTTTGTTTTGATTGAATCTATTTTCTCCTTGGAAACTACTGGTAGTTGGATTTTAGAATTCGTATGTTCAACATATATTCCAGATTTTCTTTTTATCATATTTTGAGGCATTTTTTTCTATACTATGAGCAGTTGTTTTTTTTTTTTTTCAAGATTTCATTTTAAAACTTTCAGCTTTTTAAAAATTTACAATAGCCTTATGAATTTCTGAGAGGTCCTTTTTTCTAACTGTTCTCTCTTCATTTTTGCTTAAGTGGATGCATTATTTCCTCAAATATTTCTGAGTGGACTAACTAGAATATGAATGTTCTCATGTTTCCTAAAATATTAGAAACAGTTAATTTCCGCTGTTCATTTTCACTTTTTTCCTTTGTATTGTTCACTTTCCTCAAAACTTCTTCATGATTGCTCCCCAAATAGGCTCAGTAAGCTTGGCATTCAAGTGTCAATTTGCAACCATCAGATTTTTTGTTTAAATTATACTTTAAGGTCTGGGGTACATGTGCAGATCATGCAGGATTGTTACACAGATATACTCATGCCATGATGGTTTGCTGCATCCATACCCTGGTCATCTACATTAGGTATTTCTCGTAATGTTATCCCTCCCCACTTCCCTCACCCCCTGCTATCACTCCCGTAGCTCTCCTGTCCCCCAACCAGGTACTTTTCTATGTGTGTGTTTGTGCAGCATGAGATATGATTCCTTCCAAATATACATACATACATTCTAAATAATAGGATGATAGTGCAATACTAGGACATTCCAGTTCCAGCATCAAGAGCCTTAACCTTTCCCAGATTAGTGGAAAAGTTTTCCCAGGTTAGTCTAGTTCTAACATCACCTTAATCTTTCCCAGGTAACTCTACAAGTTATAGAGTTTAGAGATGAGTGAACCCCAACTGTAGCATCTTTATTCTCTACACGCACAGTACGGTTCAAAAGAGTGTAGCTGATCCAGAGGTGGACATTTAGCCAACACCATGTTTTCCATCCTATTTATTACTCCCATTCTTCCTTCTTTATATTGAGTGTCTCTGACATTTTGATGAGAAGAGTAGATTCCACAGTATTGTTTTCAATTTGCTGAGCCTTTCTGAGATGTATCTTCTTTGGGTTTGATTTATCGATTGGCCTTTTTCCATCTGCTTTTGATATTTCAGAAATTTTTCAGAATTCTAAATGATGATTGGCAGCTCCTTGTCATCAAGATTCACCTCCTGTCCGTTTTTACAGTTTTTTTAGACAAGGTCTCACTCCATCACCCAGGCTGGAATGCAGTGGTACAATCAAGGCTCACTGCAGCCTTGACCTCCCAAGATCAAGCCATCCTGCCATTTCAGCCTCCCAAATAGCTGGGATTGCAAACGCATGCAACTACACCCAACTAAGTTTCTTCTTTTTTTCTCTCTCTTTTTAGAGATGGGGTTTTGCCGCATTGCCCAGGCTGGTCTCAAACTCCTGGGCTCAAGAAATCTACCTGGCTCTGCCTCCCAGAGTACTGAGATTACAGGTGTGAGCCACCACACCCAGGCTTCTCCTATTGATTTTTTAATGCTGATGAGATAATCTCTAATTTTGGAACATCTCAACTTAAACAAGATTTTGTGAAGGATCGGTAAAGACTGCTTAGTTTGGCATTTTCAGGTGCAACATTTTATATGGGAAATTAATGATAGTATATAGTCAGTATTTTATAATATAATCAAACAATATTTGCT
>CAUYQU010075284.1:0-12153 GCA_963574635.1 Cheracebus regulus
CTACTTGATCATGGTGGATAAGCTTTTTGATGTGCTGTTGCAATTGGTTTGCCAGTATTTTATTGAAGATTTTTGCATCTATGTTCATCATGGATATTGGCCTGAAGTTTTCTTTTCTTGCTGAGTCTCTGCCAGGTTTTGGTATCAGGATGATGTTGGTCTCACAAAATGATCTGGGAAGGATTCCCTCTTTTTGGATTGTTTGGAATAGTTTCAGAAGGAGTGGTACCAGCTCCTCTTTGTATGTCTGGCAGAATTCGGCTGTGAACCCTTCTGGACCTGGGCTTTTTGGGGGGTTGTAGGCTCTTAATTGCTGCCTCAACTTCAGCCCTTGTTATTGGTCTATTCAGGGTTTCAGCTTCTTCTTGGTTTAGGCTTGGGAGGATGCAAGTGTCCAGGAATTTATCCATTTCTTCCTGGTTTACTGGTTTATGTGCATAGAGTAGTTTGTAGGAATCTCTGATGGTGGTTTGTAATTCTGTGGAATCTGTGGTGATATCCCCTTTATCATTTTTTATTGCATTTATTTGATTATTCTCTTTTCTTTTTTATTAATCTGGCTAGTGGTCTATCTATTTTGTTGATCTTTTCAAAAAACCAGCTCCTGGATTTACTGATTTTTTGAAGGGTTTTTTGACAACCATAGGTGTCATCATCAGCTCTGGATTGAAAAGTGGAACCAGGGTTTTCCATTTCTTTGAAGTTAAAAGATTGAGTGTCATGTTCATGTTGAGAAATGTTATTTGACATCCAGAAGCTGGGTTGGAGATCAAGGCTGCTTCTGTGTCAGGGTGCCTTAGACCCTCTCGACAAAAGTGGGATGTTTCCTTCTTACAGATAAGACTTCAAACAGCAAATTTTCTGGTAGTTGATGATTTTAGAGAACAAGATTTCTTAGTGAATAAGAAAGCACTAGTCACTCAGACTAATAGACTCAAAGAGTCTATTAGCATACTCCATGGCTGTAGTATGCCCTTGGGAGACATGATTGCTTTCAGCTGGCTTTGTTCTATCTGTTATCCCAGCTTCATTGATACAGGGCAGGGCAGATTTTTACGTTCGCAGTCCAAGCTAATTTTTACTTACAAGCACCACTGAAACATTTTGATAATTAAGTCCCAAGAAAGGCTTTTAACAAAAGAACTAGTGTTTTCTAGTTTGACAATGAAGATGAATTTAGAGTTAATAAGAAAAATGGTCCAGGCTGGGCATGGTAGCTTACGCCTGTAATCCCAGCACTTTGGGAGGCCGAGGTGGGTGGATCACTTGAGGTCAGGAGTTCAAGACCAGCCTGGCCAACATGGCAAAACCCCATCTCTACTAAAAACACAAAAAAATTAGCCGGTCGTATTGGCAGGTGCCTATAATTGCAGCTACTTGGGAGGCTGAGGCCAAAGAATGGCTTGAACTTGGGAGGTGGAGGTTGCAGTGAGTGAGATCGGGCCACTGCACTCCAGTCTGGGTGACAGAGAAGACTCTGTCTCAAAAAGAAAGAAAGAAAAATGGTCCGATATGTTCACATCTGAAACCTTCTGATCTACCTGAGAGCTCTGTGGACTCTGAACTTGCCAGCAAGCCTCACCTGTGTGTACATGGGTCCATTTCTTGAAAAGGTTCCTGAGTTATTCAAATTCTCAACATGGTCTATAACTCAAAAAGGATTAGGATTCACTGGTATACACTCTCCTCAGAGACTTACTCATCAAATGCCTCAATTCGAACTGGTTCTATCTTTAAGTCACTTTACGTTGAATAGCATGTTACATTGCAGTGTGTGCTTTTTCTTGTCTAAGCTGCATAACTTGCCTTATTTCCAATCCTTTTTCTTTTTCAACAGATAAAATATTTCGATAAAAGAAGAGACTACTTAAAATTCAAAGAAAAATTTGAAGCGGGGGAATTCCAGCCTTCAAAAACAACTGCAAAATCCTAGGCTGTTCATAAAGATTGAAAGTTTTCTTTCTGGACATTAAAAAAAGCTCTACTGACTATGGGACAGTAGTAGCTTAAATCATAGTGAACATCACCACTTATTCCCTGTATACAACTCTTGATAATTAAGATGATCAAGAACCAGAAGATCTGTAAAAAATTGAAATAAAATGGTATTTATAATTTAGTAAGGAACCTCTGTTTTACAAATTAAAACCTGTTATAAACATATGCAGTTTTTTTTTTTTTGAGGGTGGGTAGTAGGCAGATAAAATTTATAATATACATAGAAATGAAATAAATGGGAGTTAGCATTTTAATACAGGAAAGAGCTATTATAACAACTCAAGTGAAAAATGATGAGGGTTTATGGAAGGTTTATAAGGAAGAAGGGTGAACTTAAAAAATATAAGCAAAATAATAAAAGCCATCTATAAAAAAGCCGATAGCTAATATCACAGTTAATGTTGGGACAGTAACTGGATTCCTAGCTAGTCCAGTAAGACAAAAACGAAAGAAAAAGCATACACATTGGGAAGAAAGAAATAAAACTGGCTCTACTCACATATAATATTATCTTACAGAATGTACCAATGGATGCACCAAAAAAACTCCTAGAACTATAAGTCAGTGATAGAAGGGTTGCAAGAAACAAGGTCAGTATACACAAGGAAAATTATATTCCTGTGTACCAGCAATAAACAGTTGGAATTTAAGACTTAAAAATACCATTTATGAATAGCACCAAAAATAATTAAAGGAATACTTAGGTATAAATCTAATATATGGAGGCCTGTATGCTGAGGAAGCAGACTACATCAAATTAAATGGAGAGGTATACAGTTGGCCTTCTTTGGGTTCTGCATTCATAGGTTCAACCCCGAACAGAAAATATTTGAGAAAAGAAAAAATTTTAAAAAGTAAAAATAGTAAAAATTTAAACTAACAGTATAACATCGATTTACATAGCATTTATATTGTATTAGGTATTATAAATAATCGGGATGATTTGAAGTACAGGCATACCTCAAAGATACTGCAGGTTTAGTTCCAGACCACTGCATTAAAGTGAGTATCACAAGAGAGTGAGCTACACATTTTCCAGTACACATAAAAGTTATATTTATACTGTTGTCTAGTAAGTATGCAATAGCATTATTTCTACCCAATGTATATACCTTAATTTTAAGATACTTCATTACTAAAAAATGCTAAAGATTCTCTGAGCCTTCAGCCAGTTGTCATCTTTTTGCTGGTAGAGGGTCTGGCCTCGATGTTGATGGCTGCTGACTGATCAGGGTAGCGGGGTTGTTGCTGAAGTTTGGGGTGGCTGTGGCAATTTTTAAGACAACAGTTGAGTTTGCTGTATTGATTGACTCTTCATTTCACAAAAGATTTCTCTAGAATGCAATGCTGTTTGATAGTATTTTACCTGTAGAACTACTTTCAAAATTGGAGTTAATCCTCTTCAACCTTGCTGCTGCTTTATCACCTAAGTTTATGTCATATTCTAAATTCTTTATTTCAACAGTATTCACAGCATCTTCACCAGGAATAGATTTCATCTCAAGAAATCATTTCCTTTTCTCATCCATGAGAAGCAACTTCTCATCTGTTCAAGATCTTGAGATTGCAGCAGTTGTCGCATCAGGCTTTTTTTTTTCTTTTTTTTTTTTGAGACAGGATCTCACTCTGTCACTCAGGCTGGAGTACAATGGTGTGATCTTGGCTCACTGCACCCTCTGCCTCCGGGATTCAAGCAGTTCTCCCACCACAGCCTCCCAAGTAGCTGGGACTATAGATGCATACCACACCTGGCTAATTTTTGTATTTTTTGATAGAGACAGCGTTCACCATGTCGGCCAGATTGGTCTCGAACTCCTGACCTCAAGTGATCTGCCCACCTTGGCCTCCCAATGCTAGGATTACAGGCGTGAGCCACCGCACCCAGCCAGGCTTCACATCTAATTCTCTCTCTCATTTCCACCACATCTACAGTTCCTTCCTCCAACAGAAGTCACCAGCTGCATTATTAGCCCCTAACAAGTAGGCCATCCTTTAAAACTTTGAAGCCAGGCATTGACTTCTCTCTAGCTCTGAAAGTCCTAGATGGCATCTTCCAAAAAAAGGCTGTTTCAGGTACATAGAAAATCTATGTAGTGCAGCCACCTTCATCGGTCATCTCGGGCAGATCTGAATGATTCGCTGCAGCTTCTGCATGAGCACTTGCTTCTTCACCTGGCACTTTTTTGAAGATAGCTTCTTTCCTCACACTTTGTTAACCAATGTCTGCTAGCTTCACAGTTTTCTGCAGCTTCCTTACCTCTCTCAACCTTTATAAAATTGAAGACAGTTAGGGCTTTGCTCTGGATAAGGCTTTGGGCTAAGGGAATATTGTGGCTGGTTTGATCTTTTATCCAGAAAACTCAAACTTTCTCCATATCAGTAATAAGACCCACTTTCCTATTTATGTGTTCACTGGAGTAGCACGTTTAATTTCAAGAACTTTTCCTTTGCATTCACAACTTGGCTAAGCCTTTGGTGCGAGAGGCCTAGCTTTTGGCCTGTGTCAGCTTTTGACATGGCTTCCTCCCTAAGCTCTTTTTACTTCCTTATTTTTTGAGATGGAATTTCAGCCTTGTTGCCCAGGCTGGAGTGCAATAGTGCGATCTTGGCTCATCACAACCTCTGCCTCCCAGGTTCAAGCAATTCTCCTGCCTCAGCCTCCCAAGTAGCTGGGACCACAGGAATTTGCCACCATGCCCAGCTAATTTTTTTTTTTTTTTTTTTTGTATTTTTAGTAGAGATGGGGTTTTTCCATGTGGGTCAGGCTGGTATCAAACTCCCGATCTCAGGTGATCCGCCTGCCTCAGCCTCCCAAAGTGCTGGGATTACAGGTGTGCACCACCATGCTCACACCAAGCTCTTAATCATTTCTAGCTTTTAATTTAAAGGGAGAGACTTGCCACTCTTCCTTTCACTTGAAGACTTAGAGGCCATCAATAGTGTCATTAATTGGCCTAATTTCAATATTGTCTCAGGGAATAGGGAGGCCTGAGGAGAAGGAGAGAGACAGGGGCCAGTGAGAGGAGCAGTCAGAACACACACATTTATCAGTTAAGTTCACCGTCTCATATGGGTGCAGTTTGCGGCACCCAAAAGCAGTTATAAAAGTAACATCAAAGATCTCTGATCACAGATCACCACAGCAGATAAAGCAATGAAAACATTTGAAATATTGTGAGAACTAGCAAAACGTAACAGAGACACCCTGTTGGGAAAATGGCAGAGATAGATTTGCTTGACACAAAGTTGCCACAAACCTTCAATTTGTAAAAAAATGCATTATCTGTGAAGCACAATAAATCAGGTGCAATAAAATGGGGTATGCCTGTATAAGGGAGGATATGTATAGGTTATATGCAACTGTTATACCATTTTATATAAGAGACTTGAGCATCTGCAGATTTTGGTATCTGCAGAGAGTCTTGGAACCAATCCATCATGGATACTGAGGGATGACTGTACTGTGTTTATGGATTAGAAGATTCACTATTGTTAAGACATTGTTAAATTTTCTCCAATTTGATCTATAGGTTCAATACAACCCAATCAAAATCTCAATAAGCTTTTTTGTAGATATTGACAAACTGATTCTAAAATTTATATGTAAAAGTGAAGGAACTAAAATAGTCAATTTTAAAAAGAAGAACAATGTTGGAGGATTCACATTACTTGATTTCAAGACTTATTCGAAAGGTACGGTAATCAATACAGTATGGTATGGGCAAAACGAAAGATATAGTTTAATGGAACAATAGAGACCCATACAAATAGTCAACTGTGTTTGGACAGAGATACAAAGGCATTTCAACAGAGAAAGGATAATCTTCAACAAATAACGCTAGAAAAATTGGATATTCAAACACACCAAAAAAAACCTTTAACATCCTCATGCCTTGTACAAAAAGTGACTCAAAATGGATCATAGAGCTAAATGTAAAATGTAAAACTATAAAACTTGTAGAAGAAAATATGAAAAAGTTCTGCATGATCTTTTGTTTGGAAATGAATTTTCAGATAAAGCATCAAAAGCACAATCCATACAAGTAAAAGCTAAATTGGACTTTAACAAAATTAAAAACTTTTGCTCTGTGAAAGATACTCTTAAAATGATGAAAAGATAAAATACAGACTGAGAGAAAAATTTGCAAAGCACATATTTTATGAGGAACTTGTATCCAGAATAAATCTTATAATTTTCAAAATAAGAAAAACAATCCAGTTTAAAAAATAAGATTTTGTATATACTCCTCAGAGATATACTCTGAAAAATATATGAAAAGATGCTCCATGTTATTAAACATTAGAGTAATGCAAATTAATACCACAATATATATCACTACACACCTATTAAGAGTGGCTTAAATTAAAAAGTTGACAATACCAAGTGTTGACAAGGATGCAAAGTGATAGTCATTCACTGCAGGTGGAAATGCAAAAAATAAAGCCCCTTTGGAAAAGTTTTTTACAGAGTTAAACATACACTTACCTTATGACCCAGTGATCATACTCCTAGGTATTTCACCAAATGAACTGAAAACAAAACCTGTATATGAATATTTATTTGAAGCAGCTTTATTCATAATCACCAACAACTTGAAACAACCCAGATGCCTACAACAGAGGAATGGATAAACTGTGATACATCTATGCAATGGGATGCCACTCACAAATAAGGAAAAATGAACTCTGATTCACACAACATAGATGAACTTTAAATGCACTTTCCTATGTGAAAAAGCCAGATCCAAAAGGCTACACACACACACACACACATATATATATATATATTTTTTTTTAATTAAATGTCAGGGGAAAGTGCAAATGCTTATTATATGCTGCCATTTTTAAGATTCTGGCAAAGGTGAAACTAAAGGATAGAAAACATCAGTAGTTACCAATGGCTGAGATGAGGAAAGGGTTTGACCGTGAAGGGGTTACACAAACTTTGGGTGATGAAACTGTTCTCTATGCCATTGTGGTGGTAGATCCATGAGTTCACATTTGTCAAAACCCAGACTGTGCACTATAAAGAGTGACCCCGAATGCACATTAAAATAGAATCAACCAAGATACTGGGGGGATTACAATATGGAATGCAGGTTGTGATGAGTCTAACTGTATTATAAATATATAACATAACCCTATTCAAAGAGGTGGGTAAGAAAGGGACTGACTTAAGTAACTGGAAAATAGTGTTTTGACCAGATACTGCAAGTCTATGGGCAAAAAGAACTGTATACGTGTTGCTAAATTTGCAATTCTGAAACTACATTTATATTAGAATTGAACAAAGAAGTAAATATAGATAATGGGAACCAAGTCTATGTCAGAAAAAGCAGTTGAAAGTGAGAAGTGAATGTTAGAATGAATCCTGTGGTGCCGGATTGGTGTCAGAGAAATTAGTACGAAGTCATGTTTATGTTCACCTATCTAGACTGACAAATGCAGAAACATCTATAGATATGTACATACATGGGTTGATAGACATGCACAGATCCCCCTAGCTCCATCCACTGAGAGGGCTTGTAATGTACATAGCATCCAGATATTCCCCCAAATATTAATTACACTGGTAATTTTAACAGCTGCCCCTGAATTCTTTGATACTCCTCCCTCCCAGAGGGTTTACATTCCCTGCCCTTTAGTATAGGCTGGGCTTGGTCACTCACTTTTAACAGACCGAGGAAAGGGACAGAGAGCAAATTCACAAAGAAGAATGTGGCAAGCACAGCCTTCAGCAAATGATGAGAGTGGTACATCCTGCTGGTGCCATGCACCACCTGACACGATGTGACAGGAAGGCACCTATTGTCATATTCCTCCTCAAAACCCACAACCTCGGTCTAATGAGAAAACACCAGACAAACCCAAATTATGGGACATAGACAGAATACTTGGCCAGTACTCTTCAGAAGTATCCAGGTCATGAGAGTCAAGGAAAGACTGAGTATCTGGTGAGAGATAGGAGGAGACTAAGGGGCCTTGATGAGTAAATGCAATGTGGTATCCTGGGATGGCTCCTGGGGCAGAAAACAGAGTGGAAAATGGGAGATCTGAATCAAGTCTATAGAATAGTGAAGAGCACCACTGTCAATGGTTAATTTCTTAGTTCTGATGAAGGTTACCATGGTTATGTGAGATCACATTAGAGGCATGTGGGTGAAGGGTATATGAAAACTTTGTGTACTCTCTTTGCAACCCTTCTGCAAAACAAAGTTATTTCAAAAGAAAACTACAGAAGAAAATATTTACAGGTAGTGAAGTTAAATTTAAATATTAAAACAGACCCAGACATAATTGAAGTTCATTGCTGGGTGGTGACAAATACCCATAAATAATTAAGTATAAATACCAGAGAAAAAATTCCAACGAACAGAAACAGTCAATCAACACTTACAGGTTCCATTCTGTTTCAATAATGATGTACAGGAGTAATTCAGCTCCTTTAGGTCCATGTTCATACTTAACAGAATATAGACTATTTCTAACCACTATTTGATCTGTCTGTGCAAAGGTACTAAGAAAAACTTCATATACACTTTTTTTTTTTTAGATGGAGTCTAATTCTCTCATTCAGGCTGGAGTGCAGTGGCATGATCTCAGCTCACTGCAGCCTCTGCCTCCCAGGTTCAAGTGATTCTCCTGCCTCAGCCTCCCAAGTAGCTGGGACTACAGGTGCATGTCACCACACCCAGCTAATTTTTATAGTTTTAGTAGAGACAGGGTTTCACCACGTTGGCCAGGCTGGTCTTGAATTCCTGAGCTCAGGTAATCCGCCCCCTCGACCTCCCAAAGTGTGGAGATTACAGGCGTGAGCCACCACATTTGCCCATAAACTTACTATGAATGATTATGGCCTAGGTCATGGCTTTAAAAATAAATTAAAGCCTATTACCTGAGCATTCTGAGCCTCAAAGGGATGCTGGCTCCGCATCCTGCCAAGCGTGCTTCCTGAGGGGAGTATGGATACGGAAAGGAGCATGGAGGCTGATGACCCCTCTTCATTCGGAAACTTTGCCTCAACCTCCCCAGTCTCCATATGACTCAAGGGTATGAGTATTCACAGATGATTACTGCTTTAACTCTGCTTGATCACAGTCCACATTTCTGACAACAGGAGTTTCTAGGAAATAAATTATCTCTCAAAAAAATCCATCGGTGCTGGGCGTGGTGGCTCACGCCTGTCATCCCAGCACTTTGGAAGGCCAAGGTGGACAGACCACTTGAGGTCAGGAGTTCGAGACCAGCCTGACCAACATGGAGAAACCTCATCTCTACTAAAAATACAAAAAATTAGCCGGGCATGGTGGTGTATACCTTTAATCTCAGTTACTTGGGAGGCTGAGGCGGGAGAATCGCTTGAACCTGGGAGGCAAATGTTGCGGTGAGCCAAGATCACGCCATTACACTCCACCTGGGCAACAAGAACACAACCTCATCTCAAAAAAAAAAAATAGATGGTTTTACTTCCACAATTGCTTAAATTATTTTATTAAAGAAACAATACAATTTAACAAAAAGTGTTTATTAAAGGGGAAAATATATAGTTACTATATTTAAGGCACATGATAAACATTTGGCATTAAATTGCAAGAAAAAAGAAATACAAATTATAACACTAAATTTCAGAATCTGTTTCTTTAGTCCAAACAGTTTTTTTAAAAAAACTTTCAACAGCACCAGCAGTTTACTGAGATAGGCACATCATGGCATGGCGTCTCCATGTGACAGCAGCTGCTGCCTGGTGTACTCCCAAATCAGCAGGGCTCCACTCACGTGGACATTCAGTGAGCGGATAATGCCCTGCTGAGGAATTTCCACACAAACGTCCAACTGCTGGATCAGATTTGCTGGAATTCCCTCACGTTCATTTCTGAGGAAGAAAATGGAAGAAAAGTTAGTTTTCCTGTAACAATTTTTCTCTTTGATATTTTTTTTATGTTTTATTTTTCTCTTTGATATTCTGAATGTTACTAAAAGAGACATTAACAAGTGAAGTAAATCTGTGGTACCAGGAAATAAATAAGAGTGTAAGAAAAAGACTGATGGGTCAATTCTGTGTCCACCTGACCATGCCAAAAAGATGAAACAAAAGGAAAACCCAGGGGGCTTCTTATAAATGTTATAAATCAAAGAGAAGTGCAGATATGAGCAGGAGTCTAGGTAAACTGTAAAACAGAAAGGTAACATGTTCCTAACCAGGCATGGTGGTTCACACCTGTAACTCCACCACTTTGGGATGCTGAGGTGGGCGGATCACTTAAAGTCAGGGGTTTGAGACCAGCCTGGTCAACATGGTGAAACTCTGGGTCTGGTGGAGCACACCTGTAATCCCAGCTACTTGGGAGACTGAGGCCCAAAAATCATTTGAGCCCGTGAGGCAGAGGTTTCAATGAGCCGAAATCATGCCACTGCACTCCAGCCTGGGCTACAGAGTGAAATTCCATATTAAAAAAAAAAAAAGAAAAGAAAGGTAACATCTTCCAGTAGTCTGGGGTTCATAGAATATGCCACGGACAAGAGAAGCTTCTTACCCCAACAAGAGTAGAGATTTCTCAGGAAAGCAATATTGGGTTAGGTCTAAACTTTTGGCAGTCTGTTCCACTCCAATGATAGTATAACCTTCTGTTTTCTTCTGCTGCAGATAATCAATTAGCTGAGGCGGTTTTACCTGAATATTAGTTTAAATAGAACATAACATTCATTCAGTTACAGCCCTGCTAGTTGTGAATTAGAGTTAAAAAACGTAGTAACCTAAACTTGTCTTTTTAAAAGAAAACGGACAGAATTATACATTATAAAAAAGAACTCTCCCAACATGACGTAAATTTCTAAGAATTATTCCTAAATCAAGAGTGAGCTGTAACAGGATACATTTTACTGAACAGAATTCTACATTATTGATGATTTCTAAATGTGACCTATAAAAAACAAAATAGAAAAACAGAAGTGAGCTGTATTTTACTTTTAAGCATTTTTCTTAAACAATTAAAGATGGCACTACTGGAGAGATCCAAGATAGCCGATTAGCAACAGCTCAGGAATGTAGGTCCCAGTGAAAGCACAGAGAACGAGTAGACGCCGCACTTTCCGACGAATCTTTGTTGCCCACAGACCGGGAGATTCCCGGCAGAGGGAGCCACACAGGTCGCCAGCGCGACTCTTTTGACTGGCACGGCTGTTTTGCCGGTGCCCCAGCATGGCGCTTCTTGGTGCGGAGTATACAGACGGACGGGCTCAGCTGGTCCCATCCCCACAAGGAAAACAGCAATTGGAAGCACTGAGGACTGAGAGTTTCACAGCAAGCACAGCGAACCTGGGAAGGTCCAGCTCTGTGGGGAATGGGCATCCACCAAAGGAAAACTAAGAAACAGAAAAACTTCATCACCGGGCAGAGAGAGATCCAAGATGGCTGCATAGCAGCAGCTCAGGATTGTAGCTCCCAGTGAAAGCGCAGAGAGCGAGTGGATGCCACAAGTGCAGACGAATTTTTGATGCCCACAAAATGGGAGATCCCCGGCGAAGGAGCCACACGGGTTGCCAGCATGACTCTTTTGGATGGCGCGGCTGTTTTGCCGGTGCCCCGGCGCGGCGCTTCTCAGTGCAGAGTGTACGGGACTGGGTGCCCTTTTAGTCGGGCTCCGCTGGTCCCATCCCCACAAGGAGAAGACCAATTGGAAGCGCTGAGGACTGACAGCAAGCACAGCTGAACCCGGGAAGCACAGCAAGCACAGCTGAACCCGGGAAGGCCCAGCTCTGTGTGTGGGGAAGGGGCGTCCGCCAAATGAAAACTAAGAAACAGAGAAAACTTCATAACCAACAAGCCAGACGTCCACTCAGAGACCCAATCTGAAAGTCGGCAATTACAAAGACGACAGGTGGATAAATCCACAAAAATAGGAAGAAACAAGTGCAAAAAGGCTGAGAACACCCGAAATCAGAATGCCTCTCCTCCTACAGGGGATTGCACCTCCTCATTAGCAAGGGAACAAGGCCTGATGGAGAATGAGTGTGATGAACTGATAGAATCAGGCTTCAGAAGGTGGATAATAAGAAACTTCTGTGAGCTAAAAGAACATGTTCTAACCCAATGCAAAGAAACTAAGAACCTTGAAAGAAGATTTAATGAAATGCTAACGAGAATGGACAACTTAG
>CAUYQU010075285.1:0-88073 GCA_963574635.1 Cheracebus regulus
GGTGCTTCCACGTATAGACTAAGATAAAGTAGTGAGGCTTAGAGGGAGACCGTGCTGGGTGCTTCCACGTATAGACTAAGATAAACTAGTGAGGCTTACAGGGAGACCGTGCTGGGTTCTTCTACATATAGACTAAGATAAACTAGTGAGGCTTAGTGGGAGACTGTGCTGGGTGCTTCCACGTATAGACTAAGATAAACTAGTGAGGCTTACAGGGAGACCGTGCTGGGTGCTTCCACGTATAGACTAAGATAAACTAGTGAGGCTTAGAGGGAGACCGTGCTGGGTGCTTCCACGTATAGACTAAGATAAACTAGTGAGGCTTAGTGGGAGACCGTGCTGGGTGCTTCCACGTATAGACTAAGATAAAGTAGTGAGGCTTAGAGGGAGACCGTGCTGGGTGCTTCCACGTATAGACTAAGATAAACTAGTGAGGCTTAGTGGCAGACCGTGCTGGGTGCTTTGCCACAGGCAGTAGTCGTTCTGACTTTACAGGAGACATCCTGCCCAGTCTCTGCAGTTGCTATCTCCCTCCCTCCCTCCCCAAAAGAAAAAGTTTATAAGAAAAACCATCCCCATTTTTGGATTTTGGACTGAACAGTCTATTTTCTACTATGTTAACATCAAGTAAGCGGCACCCATTTAAAATCACTCTCTTGATAGGCAGGTGAGTTGATTATGCCACCTGCTATTTTCACGCCAGAGGATTGCAATGACCTCCCTCCATCACCCTCAGAGGACGAGCAGAAGCCCTCTAAAGCAGAGCCGCTGTTAAGAACTGCATTTGTGTGCTCCTGTCCACAGTGCTCTTTCTTCTAGGAAGGAATTTCTCTGCCAATATTTCTGGCTTTAGCAGCAGAGCTCTTCTTGACAGACTAAGGGAAGGATCTAGAGAAAAGTCATGTGATGAAGGTTTTGGGTCAAATTAAAACTCTCTGGACAGGAGCCTCTTTCCTTCACGTGGAATTCTGCAGACAGAAGGCGGATCATCTCTCCCAGCGAAGAGCAACTCTAGCAAAGCTTGTGGTTTCAGACTTGACAGAACTTGTTGAAAACAGCATCATCATAGTATACGTGTCAGTGGTTCTTTGGGCCCGATGATGCATGATGAAATTCAGAAAGGTCTGTTTTCCCCCTCGGGGTCATTTCTTGGGTGTCCCTGCAGAGCCAGTCGGCCTCATTTAAGTCCAGGTTGTTGTACTGATCATCCCTTTCACTAGACTAGAGGACTTCCTTCTCATCGTCCATATCATGACCAGCATGCATCGAAGGCAGGGTCATTGTTTTCCACTGATTTTTGCTACGAGAGTCCCAAATTCTGACAAAAGAAATTTTCAGGGTTGGGAAGGGGAGAGAGACGGCGGCTGCAAACAGGCTCCGTGATCAGCAATCTTACCGGGGCGTTGGAATACACCAAGCCTGCGATGCTTTCTGGGGCACTGTGTTCAGGGCTCAGCCTGACGGGACTTTCTTCCAGACGTAAGGTGGGCTGACTGCGCTTGATCCAGAGACTTCGGCATCTGATCAAAGCCGCCTGAATAATGTCGCATTTTTATTAACAAAGCAATATAATGCTAGTTTTCTAGGACACGGTAGTCTCACTTAAAACATGTATAAACTGTTTTATTAGAGATGATAGCACTATCGGGACAGAAAATAGAAGTGATCATTTATATGATCATGTGAGCTGATAACTTCGGAATGGTTCATTCCGTTAATGTTCGCCCACGGCCATGTAGTTTATTAGTCAGTGCGTGTGGCAGAACAAAGTGAGCCTTCGATAAAGCAGCCTTTAAGCGAGTCTCCTGTGTGGTGGAATGGCAGAGAAGACTCAGCAGGACTCGGGGCTGAACACCACCGCTCCCTCGCAGCGGCTGCCCTGCTGTGTCCTGGGGCGCACGGGCGGCCGCTTCTCGGATGAGCCCTTGGATGTGTTCAGAGGGGTTTTTGTGGCGGGAGTTCAAGTCCAGGAGGGAGGATCTGACTGGATGAATTGTAAGACTCCTTCCATCTCTGGCTTTCCCTTGCCCTAAACAGGCGGTGGGAATCATTTCCAGCTGCAGACACCAGCAGAGAGCCAAATTAAAAAGGACTTTTGTGATCTGCCATTGGATAGAAAAGACAAAGTAATTGTGGTAACAAACGAAACACATCGGGAACTCTGAAGACGAGCTCTTTTCGTCAGCATTGTATTTTAGCATAAAATAAATCGTATGTCTTTAAACTTTACTTTCTGAAGACAGTCTCTGATCATTTTTCCAGAAGAAGAGAAGACGGGGGGACGGGGCACCTTTATGTTTCCGAGCCACAGTCCCTGTGGCTGGAGCGCAGTGCAGGGACGTGGTCTCGGCTCACTGCAACCTCCACTCCCAGACCCAGCACGTCTCCTGCCTCAGTCTCCTGAGCAGCTAGGGTCACAGGCCTATGCCACCAGGCCTGGCTAATTTCTGCATTTTTAGGACAGGCGGGGTTTTACCACGCTGGCCAGGCTGGTCTTGAACTCCAGAACTCCGGAAGAGCTGGGATTACAGGCGTGAGCCACCGCCCCAGCTGAGAGGGCACTTTTCAAGAAGCAAGCCACCAAAGGCGAAAAAGACAATCTCCATTAATAAAAGAAATAGGGTTAGTACAAGTTAAAATTGGATACAGCTTAAAGATACCACCCTACGTTTTTCTGATACGGATAATAGATGACAGACAGACAGATGGACAGACAGATAGATATGACAAATTAGTGGGAGATTCACAATTTTCAGGGAACTTTGAGCAGGGAGAGAGTGGAAAGCAATTAAAACTCTGCCTTAGGAGCGTGTGAGCAAGGCCCAAATGCAGCTTCTTCACTGACTTCTCAGACGTGTCATGTCTGTATGTTCCTCCACAGAACCAGGTTTCTTACTGTAGAAAGGTGACCTCTGTTGATGTAATGCAATTTATCAAATGTTTCTTATGTACCAGACACATACATACATGTGTGTGCGTAGTTTTTAATATTTATCTAAACATATTTATAAATATCATATGCGTGCCATGCACATGTAGATATCACTGTGCATAAACGTGTACACATGTACGTGTATTTCCGGCAGCACCCGGGACGTAGCCACCATGACTTCCAGTTCATACTTGAAGACACTGAGCCCAGCTACCCACATCCTTACACCACTCCTAAAACCCTGGGCAGTTACTACAGAACTCTAAGCCTCGGCTCCTCATGGAGAAAATAAGAGGGGCCATTCTAAGGACCATTGTGAGTGATTTATGAGATCATGAATATCAGACGTGGAGCAAGGACCTGGCGCAAACAAAGTATTCAACAGCTAATGACTGTTCAGGTCACACAGCTATGAAGTGGTTTAACAGGGCCTATGTGGATGAAGTGATTCCCCTCGGGCTTAAATCAAATCTAAATGATTAGTGGAGTCGCTTTTTTAGACCATCTTCCATGGCCTTAAAAAAGACTCTACTAAAACGAAAGGCAAGTTTATCTAAACAGAAAATTACTTAAAACATGTAATCATTATGAAATCAACGTAATGGGTTTTTACCCAACATTCTAACAGCTCAAATTCCCCCTTCCAAGCCCTCCAATTAGGAAAATAGCAGGTTTCCAGAGACCAAGCTTCTGACAGAAACACTTGGTGCGTCGTAAAATCACCGAGGTCTGTCGGCACGTGTGTTTCTGCCTGAGCCCACGTTCAGGCGCCGCGGCCTGTGCGAATTCAACGGGCTCTTCTCCACACCCCACTCCCTAATTCCCAACCACGGTGTCTCAGAAGGATCCAGCAGACCGCAGGGACTCAGACCGTGGTTTTGTTTCTGTGGGGTTTGTGGGGTTTTGTGTTGTTGTTTGTTTTTGAGACAAAGTCTTGCTCTTTCACCCAGGCAGTGGTGCAATCGCAGCTCACCGTGGCCTCGAACTCCTGGGCTGAAGCAATTCTCAGTCTCAGCCTCCCCGGTAGCTAGGACTACAAGTGTGTGCCCACAGCTGACAAATTTTTTAATATTTTTGTAGAACTAGGGCCTTGCTATGTTGCCTGTGCTGCTCTCAAACTCCTTGACAACAGATTTATTTCAGCCTGATCCCAACCAGGGTTCCTGCACATTTGAAAAGAGATTATGTGAGGCCATTTGGAAGGGCAGTGACCTGCCCTGGCCAAAGTATTAACATCTGGACCCAGAGTAAGGAACCATTCAATAAGCACTTGCAGGTTAATTCACTGCAGTGGCAAGTCCAGTTAAAAGTGAGACCTCAGAACTCTATTTTGCAATCCCCTAAAGAAGGTCATCACATTTTAAAGGGTTCATCCTGAGCTGGGAATTCTTTTAATGGCCCAATGTGTAAGGTAAGATCAAGTCAGATCTGAATCTATAACAATACACTTAAAATTACTGGCCCAAAAGTATGACAGTGAGAGGTAAGGTTTGGTGTGAGACTAAATGTTATTCCGTTGAGATATGGGAAGGTTGAACCAGAGAAATTGCACCTAACCATTTTTTATTCACCTTCTTCCTCTTATCCTTCTTCCTTCTCTCTCGTTTAGTGCTGGCAGGTCATAGTGACACACATTCATTGAGAAGAAAGGAGGGAGAATGGGGATTTGCAAAAAGAGTGGGTAGAACAATTTTATCTACACATTTTTTATCTGTTTTTCTCCCCTTCGTATACACATTATTCCACTGAAAAATTGAACTTCGCCTTAGTTGACATTGGATTTAGAAAGAGAAAGAGCTTTTTGACATTTTCAAATTTCAAAATTTTTTACTTTTTGTTTTGTATTTATGACTTTAGTTCCTGCCATAATGTAACATAAAACATAAACGCATTAAGTTTTTAAAAAAAAAAATTGAGGAAAAAAATCACTCATTGTCCTACCACTTGGAAATATTAGCTGACATTTATCGAGCACTTTGTATATTCCAGGTACTTCTCCAAGAGCTGTCTGCATATCTTGTTTAATCCTCATCAGCACTACGAAGTAGGCACTACTAGTATCTAGGGTTGAAATTAATGCACAAAATAGTTGAGTAACTTGCCTTGACCTGGACAGCTTGTAGCTGGTGGAAACGCTAATAAACTAAGCAGGGTCGTGACTGATCCTGACCGAGTGTATCATGCCAGTGCCGGGCCCTGACCACTCCACTTTTATATAAGACTTTAATCACTTTGGAGGCAGAGTTAGGATCCTACTGGACTTACAATGTTGGAGCCGGACTGGGAAACTCTTTTACCCCCAAACATTTCCTCTTATTTGAATGAAAGAGAAAACAAGTCTACTAACTTCATTTGTTTTTTTTTTACTATGTCGCAGGATCCATGAGCCACTAAAAACAAAGCACAGATTAATGGCTGAAAGCAATTACTTCAGAATTGGGCCCAGGAAACTTGCAAAACAAAACGGTATAATCTGGAAGGGACAAGAAGCTGATATTTCATAAGTCACATTTTGATAGGTCTTTATTTAACGTCATTCTCATCCTCTCACAGTTAGTCCATAGACCCAAGGTTTCCAAGAGAAAAATCCCAAACCTCCCCGGATATAATCAACACTCAATGGTTAAGATGAATAAATATCCATTTGAGGAATCAGCATATACAGGAATCTGCCAAAAGAAAGAGCTGACTGTTCCACGTTTCTTGTCTTCCATTGCACAGACCACTAGGTTCTCATCGCTTTTCCCTTTTCAGGGCTCATTCCATCTTTTTGCAGAACCAAGTGCCCTACGCAGTAAGATTCAAAGCTTGCATAAATGAGGAACTCACGGTTTCCATTTTCTTAAAAGCTTTTCTCATGCTCAGCCCCAAGCCTTCTCAGCTGTAGGCAGCACGCTGATCTCTCATTGCTTTAGACCAATCTTCTGTAAAGAAACCCACAGTGAAGAAAGAGGCTCTCAGCCACTGTCGCATGACTATGAAGAGGCCATAACGCCAGTGGGACCCCTTTACCAGTGCTGTGGTTTTATGATCTGGCATCTGTGCCAAGGAGTGACAGGCAGCTTGGCCTTCAGAGAAGAAGGGCTGGTCCCGGGACTCCTCAGAGCAGCTTGAGGACTCCAGCCCTTCCTGCTGTAGCAACTCCCTGAACGTCTTTGGTCGTGGCTGCCACTGTCTGAAAGGAAGACGCAGAACTCCAGCCGCGATTTCTGTGAAGCCCTGACACTCTGACGTAGGATATCAGGTCGTCCGTCAGCAGGTTGCAAAGATCAGGCTCAGCTTTTCCCTGCTCTCTCCCGGCGTCCCTGAGAGCAGCTCGGCCTTTGTATTGTTCTCAGGGGTTCTATATAAAACTTTGTTTGAAAAAAGGATTCTGCCACTCAATTGTTTTTGGTGAAATTACTGAATGGCATGATTCCTAGAGTCTGTTTATCCCTATGTGAGTTTTCATAGTAACCCAGTTCAAGTTTGCACGTTCCCATGCGAGGCCAGAAGAGTCCATTCCTTCATGTCTGCGGCATATATTGTTTTCCACTTTTTCTTTGCCACCCTGGCAATATGTATGGATGGTCCAAGTTATCTCAATCACACCAGCAGTTGTAAATCATGTTCGGGCTACATAATGTGTGGCCTCTCGCCCTTAGCCCTCAAGAAGAGCATTCCTGAAAGGCCTGGTTTGCGTTATTTTAGACGACTGGAAAGTAAGGGTGCAGGTGGCACACGCAGGAAATTCAGATGAGCGGCTCTCTTCCCCAGGAGGGCAAGCACATCAGCTTTCCTGCGGCAGCGTGCATGGAGGACAAAGACATCATTCAATATTGACGACCTCTCTGTCTCAAGGAGTGACGTGTATGCGAAATTCACCAAAATCAGGCGGGCTTGACACACAGTGGTGTTTGTGATGACTGCGCCATGTTGGCATCAGCCACGAAGGCTCTGTGATGGCTGCTGTGTGCTGTGTGTGTTTTCCATAAGGAGATATTCACAGAGAAGTAGTATCTGTGAACCTGAAATCTGGGTTATACTATCATCTCTTTAAAGTTCTGGCAGGTCTCTGTGTTTTGGTAAACTCCTGGTTTGTGCCTGCTGATTGTTTCACAGAAGTCATTCTTAAAGTACGGCACGTAGACCATCCACGCGAGTATCACTGCAGGGAGGCCTTTTTAAAGTGAAGGTTTCTGTGGCATCAGAATCTCTGGAAGGGCCTGATTTGTTAGCACACTCTCCGGAGCTTCTCACGCACACTGAGGTCATTTTCTTTTTTCGTGTGACTCTTTTGCTTTAATGTGGCCTCAGAAAACACTGTTTAATATTCCAAATGTTTTGGCCACGAAAGGCATAAAGTTTGACACGTCCCCTTACCCCTCGATTTCTTTATTTTTAAAATAAAGCAGGTGCAGAGGGAAGGGCTCTGGTGTCGGGGAGTGCGGGTGAAGACGGTCTCGACGCCAGCTCACAGGCGTTCCTGAGAGTTGAGCTGCTGAAGCTCAGAGGCCGAGCGGCTTATGGCCAGGTACTTTCAGAGCTGTTATCCATTATGTGGCACATACTCAACCTGGAGAAACAGAAACCTTTAAAATATTTATGTGCATATTTATAATGTGTAAAATGGAAAATGATACATCTGGGAACAAGTGCCAGAAATGAAATACGTGTCTAATAAAATAAGCAAACCAGGAAGAAGTCATCTATCACCGGCTCAGTTCCTTCTACAGGGACTAATCACATGAAACACATCTTGAAATCCACAATTAAACATGCCACAGAGTCTAGCTAGAGAATACTGCATTGAAAGACGTGATCTGACTTCTGTGAGTCCACTTTTTCACTGGATAAGTTAAATTTTGCAAAATGATTTCAAAGTGGGTTTTGGAGCCCTTGAGCTGAACTCTCCCACTACAGTGTACTCCGAAAACTCACTGGTGAGAAAGTGTTATTCTACTGATTTTGGCCAGGGCTTATTTTGTTGGCCAATGGCTATTTAATGTCCACAATATGGCATGTTCTACTTCCTGGAACGACTTATCCACCCCCCGTCTCTATCTACTACCAACTCCCTGGCCTTAGACTGGGCTCTGTGTCTCTGTCCTGCGTTACTGCAACGTCCTTCCAACAGGTCATCTTCTCCTTTCAATACATCTCCACCCTAAATCCCTAAAATGCAAGTCTGATCATGTCCGTCTTCTGCTGGAAGCTCTTCACGGGCTACGCCATACCTACTGGAGAAAGTCCAACCTCTTGGACACGGCATAGCAGACCATTCATTACCTGACTAAGCCTTTATTTCTAATCATGACTGTGTGAGCCCAGAGGCACTGAAACTGAGCCGAAACTTGAGGATGCTATTTTGTTCTTCTGGTATGCCCTGTTCCCTCCCTCCCTCGTTACCTACCCAAATGTGCCTGGCATGTTTGAACAATACCAGGAAGACCACTGAGGCAAGAATAAAGTGAGCGAAGGGAGGAATATTAAGAGATTAGGTGCCCCCAGAATTGGGGCAGACCATGTAGGACCTTATGCTTTGAGTAATATGGAATGTCACCGGGAGGATTCTAGCAAATGATTGGTATGGTCTGTTTTTATTTCGAAGGCTCACTCTGGCTTCCATGGTAAAGACGTCTGTGAGAGTGGGAAGTGTGAGAAGAGCAGAAGCAGAGAGACCAGTGACGAGGGAATCACATCAGCCTGAGCCAGAAATTAGTGTGCAGGCAGTGAAGACGGCGGGAAGCCGCCTGCTCCCGGAGATGTGTTTCAGAACTAGAAGCAACAGTATTTGCTGGTGAATTGATACAGCGTGTGACAGAATGAAGAAATCTAAGATGACCCCCATGTTTGGGGTCAAAAGAATTGGAAAATCGAAGGAGCCATTTACTGCGATAGAATAGAAAGGGCATGGCTGCAGAGGATAGGAGCAAATTAGAAGTTCAATCTTGGAAATGTTGGACTGAGGTGCTTGTTAGACACTCACGTGAGGATGCCCTGTAGACAGTGGGACGTTTTAGCCTGGAATTCAAGGGGGGGCTGCGTCTAGATGAATTAACTCAGAAGTTCTCAACATATAAGCATTGTTTATAAGTGAGTGTAGATAAAAAGGGGAATGTTAACACATAAAAAGCACTAAAAATGTGAAATGAATAAATAACCCTGAGATCCCAACTTGCACAGCAATACAAAAGTATATCAGTATCATTAGAGGGGTTTCATTCTCTGCCATCTTCTCTTATGAAAAATGTGTTTGCAGTTCTCATTTCCAAGGACACAGTACGAATGAAGTCTAATTAATATAGACATGGGCATGCAATTATCTGATTGAATATGGAATTACTAACGTCTTATTATTCCATGCCTTAGTGGTCATATATGTCATTCAGTAAAAGAAACAAAAGTCAGTACGTGGACGTGCTGAGGCCGTCAGCTGTTGGGTGAATATCACTGCTAACAGGGATTTGGGCGTGTTAAAAAGTTGTCACATCCTCACATGACGGTTCGGTGTTTCCGGTGTGCATTATCATGCGTTATCTCTGGTTGACATCCAAATACGAGGCCGGTCAGTGTCATGATCCCTGACTCGAGTCTTGAGAAACGAAGGCTCAGGAGGAGCCGAAGGGCCGTCGTGGTCCGAGTCCTGGCCATCCGAGCGCCTGCTCCTCTTCCGCCTGCAGCTGTCTGAGGAGCCCCAGGTCCTGCTCGGCCTTAGCTGCTGATGGGCTTGGACCCTCAGTCCCCACTTGTCATGGGAGGACCAGGTGGACACCACCGCGTCGTGCGGGGTGCTCGTGACAGCGAGTGAGTGCTCACAAGAGCCGGTGTGTTTACAAGGGGCATTCCCTCTCCTTCCTGCGGCCATGCGAGGAAGGGCCTGCTTGCTTCCCTGTCCACCGGAGGCCTCCAGCCGTGCAGAACTGAGTCAATCAGACCCCTTTCCTTTGTAGATGAGCCGTCTCGGGTGAGGCTCTATCAGCAGCGTGGACAAGGACTCAGGCAGCCGCCATGCCAGCGCCTGGCCCAGGACAGCAAGTGGCAGGGGCCTTTCTTTACATTTCAAACTGAAGGCTAAGAAACGAAATGGTCTTTCTTGGGCACCACTCACCGGGTCAGAGGCTGTGTGTGTGGACCTGGGTTTAATCAGCAGACACCGTCAGGCGGGGAATCTTGAGCTTTCTGAGGAAGCACGAAGGGGAGGAGAACGACGGCCCAGGAAGTGTCCGGACCCCCTGGGAGGCCCTCCACTCACCCCCCAGCCGCCTGGCTCCACCACCTTCAAGCTGAGCTCTGTCCCCACGGGGCCAACGCCTTTATCGTGTCTTCAGTCTCAATCTTTTGATAACGAAGTTTCTAAGTCCTACTCACACGTCCCACGCATCCAGTGGCAGATGATCTATTTTCGACTTTAATAGCCTCTCCTCCATAACGATGGTTCAGAACAAGAACGCGTCATTGATTTTATACTTTTTACACACTTGACCTTTGCTCATGTTATCTAAGCTGCACAGCAATCCTTCTGGAAAAGCATTATTTTTCTATGTTTAAACTCAGAAAGACTAAAACATTCTTTCCTGTGGTCACAAAGCTGCTAATAATTGGAAGAGTTGAGATATGAACTCAATGAACATATAAATCCGAAGCCCAAGCTTTCTGTAACCACACTCCCACCTCCCTCATCATGACTGGTGGATTTGCTTTTCCTTTCCGCCTTAAAACGGTCAATATGTTTATCCATGCTCCTCTCATCCTCTACCCCACATCCCCACCCCCCCCAGGGATTGCCAAACCACATCACAATCGGTGAAGTCCAGGAATGAATGAGAGATCTTTACAGCAGCCTGACTGAAAGAAACCTCTATGTTTCCAAAACGCAAGAGATTCCATTTTGTAGCAGACACTAAAGCTGTCTCTCAAACAGGACCCATAAGTCTCTCCCCAAACCAAGAGATATAATTGATTAGACAACCTCTGTTAATGCATCCAATCCACTGTCTGCTTCAAATTAAGGTTTCTACGTGGCGTAGGAAGAGAGAGGGTGGGTGCACTTTCCACCAGAGGCTCAGCCCTCACGGGTGCACCTGCTGTTCCTGCACAGACGCCACGCACGCCGGGGAGAGTCTCCAGAGGACAGCGCTGGGCAGGCACGACCTGCAGCTAGCTGGCTGAAACAGGCATCGTGGGGAGAAATGTGATTCACACAATGACATTCTTACGCCCCTTTTCGATAGTGGGTTTTCATCACGTCACAAGGGAGCCCCGCAGCCGGTTGAAAATCCTGGCCTGCTAAGGAGTTAGGGCTGTGGGGCACTCTGGAATGCGACGTCGCCTGTGATGCCAGTAGGCACAGAGACACACAATGCACAGCTCAGCAGCCATTCCGTCCATGTCTAACGTGTATCTCGGATCTCACCCCTGTGAAGAGGAGGTGACCATAGGACGCTGCCACCGGGACCGTGACACTCACCTTAAGTGTGCAGGCGTCTGAAAGCCGCGGGTCCCCCAGCTTCGTTCCCCATGAAACGTGCACAACGCTGAGTTTGCACAGCCAGGCCCATGAATCATACGAGGGAAGGTCTCCTTGGACACAGTTGGCACGCAGAGCCTGAGTGGGAACAAGGCCTCACCGTCACTTCCATGTGCTGACGCAGGCACACAACACACAGCACTCACCACGAAGTGCACCCAGACTCCTGAAGCAGACACACGAGGCGCCCAGGGACCGCGGTGTCCATAACGTCACCTGCACACTCTCAGACGGCCGGCTCCTCAGCACTCATTCTCTAGCTGCCATGCATTGTGTGTGCAAGGTCACCAGCAAGATACTTAGATGGTTGTCGTCTTTCCTCTCTGACCGAGTTATGCTAGTAAAAAGTGGCCCTGTTGATAATCTCCTTGGCTACATCTTCTTTCGTGTTGCCTCTTAAATATCCCAGACGTCAAAAATTGGGGTGGGAGGAAGAAATGGTGGGGACACTAAACATGGAGCCTTAATAAGAACTCAGATTTTTAAACTGTTAGGGAACAGTTTGATGATAACGAATTCAGGAAAATGCAGGACAAAAAACAAGAAATGCAGACTTTAAGTTTCTAATTAGAGTTTAAAACCAGCCTCAAACATTGCTACGTGAGACCAGGTACCTGACCATTTTGCTATAAACTCTCCATCTAAACCTCTAAACTCTAAACTGGAGAGTAGTTCCGTATGTAAGAGTGTTTGGTGGGATGAGCTTGGGATTTGTAGAGGACTCCAGGTCTGAATCCAGCCAACGGACACCAGCCCTTTTCTGGGATGCAAATTATAGATGATAAAGTCTGTAGAGCACTGGAGAATATGAATTGTTATAGACAGATAGCGTGGCCAGATTTCTTATATTTCTTAAGTAATAGATATTCTATTTATGTATTCATTTGTTCACTCATTCATTCATTCATTTATGTACTCATTCTGGTAAGGAAACTTTTCCAGGGAATTTGCATCAATAATGAGCCAAACAGGGAGAGACGGATTTTTTTTTAAAGAAAGCAAGCTATGATTACAGCAGAGTTTATTCCTTGGTCAGAAGAAAGGGGGAAGGAGGAACAAGGAAAAGAAGGAACCCGCATGGAACTGGTGATGTGTGAGGTGGTTGTCAAGGTGAACTCTCAGGGGATAGAACAGAAAAGGCCGGACCTAAAGGAGGGAGGGGTTAGAGTGCACACATGACCAGGGACCCGTTCGAGCCGCATGTGGGGCCATGCTGAAGTTACGCATGACTGGGAAAAGATCACACCTTGAGGCTCTTACGTGTTGTGTTAAGGAGGGTGTACATTCTCTTCTAAGTCAGTTTTCTCCATTCTTGCCGCATGTTACACTTCAGGAGTTGTTGAAATATACTCAGAACCTATCCCAAAATATTTGGTTTATTTGGTCTGGGAAGAGAGTCGAGGTTGGAATTTTCAGTGCTACTCACAGACAGCGAGGGATAAGCACCTTGCTACAGAGAGGGAGTCACACTGAGGGCGTTTAAGCAAGGACGTGTCAAGGTCAGTTCTGTTTTACAAAGACAGTCCAGCAGACGTGTGGAGAGCTGACTGACAGAGGTAAAAAGCAAGTAGATGAACGCAGTGAATTACAGTGGTGGTTTTCAACTGCGGTTCACCAAAGCCTTAGGGTTTTATGGAGTTTCTGCAAGGGTTGTGAAACATTTGCTTTCAATTTGCTTTTTAAAACATTTGCTTAATTATTATTTAAAATAATAATTGACAAAAATTCAATGTGATATACGTCAAATTTTAATACATCAGAAATGGTTGAAATGGTGTTTCCAATTTAATTCAATAAAAATGCTGCTGAAATCTTAATTGATGAATAGCCTGGAATTATATGGCAAGCTACTAAAAAAGCAGGAAAAAGAAAAAGTCATCAGGCTACAGGATTTTTTTTTTTAAATATGTGCTATCAAACAATACACATCGAATGTTGATGGCAAATCACAACACACAATTCCAGATTTCAAGTATTTTGTGTTCCTCACAACCATTGTCTTTACACGACTTTTTTTTATTTTGTGCATTTACTTTTTAAAAAAGTTGTAAAATACACATAAGATTTACCATCATATTCATTTTATGCATACAGTTCAATCATGTTAAGCACATTCACACTGTTGTGTAACCAGTTTCCAAAACCTTTTCGTTTTAAAAAATGGAAACTTGATATCCACTAAACAAACAACCCATCTCCCTCTCCCCTGCGAGCCCCTGGTGACCACCACTCTGCTTTTCTGTTTCTGTTAATTTGACTAATCTAGGTACCTCACACAAGAGGTATCTGCGGTATTTTTCTTTTGGTGACTAGCCTTTCTTTTGAGACGGAGTCTCGCTCTGTCAGCAGCCAGGCTGGAGTGCGGTCGTGCGATCTCGGCTCTCTGCAGCCTCCGCCTCCCGGACAGCTGGCATCACAGGCACGCGCCACCACGCTTGGCTAATTTTGTATCTTTAGCAGAGATGCGGTCTCACCATGTTGGCCAGGCTGGTCTTGAACTCCTGACCTCAAGGGATCCACCCACCTCGGCCTCCCAAAGTGCTAGGATTACAGGCGTGAGCCACTGGGCCCCATCATGACTAGCTTATTTTACTTAGAATAATGTCCTGAAGATTTATTGATGTCGTATCATATGTCAGAATTTTCCTCCTTTTTGAGGCTGAACACTCCACTGTATATATATGCCACATTTTGTTTATCCGTTTGTCCATCAACAGACATTTGGGTTGCTTTCATGTCTCGGTATTGTGAATAGCGCTGCTGTGAACATGGCTGTTAAAATAGCTCTTTAAGCCGCTTTATTTATTGGAACAGATGCCCAGAGGTAGAATTGCTGGATCATACAGTAACTCTATTTTTAATTTTTTATTTTATACAACAGAAGTCTACATAAGTATTGTTTCCTAACGGGTAGGAAGGGATCTCCTGCTCTGGAGAGAAAGGAAAGGGAGGGTGGGAACTCCAGGAAAGAAACGGTAGGAATGAAGGGAAAGAGCAGACACAGCTCAGAGAGGTCGAGAAGGTGAATTTTCTGGTTCCAGGCCTTTGCTATTGTCAACAGTGCTGGAATAAACATACATGTCCATGTGTCTTTACAGTAAAATGACTTATAATCCTTCGGGTAAATGCCAGCAATCCCATTATGACAAATACAAAGTGAGCGAGCTGAGGTTGGTGAGGTTCTCATATTTTACAAACGCCAACGCCTAGATCCTTGAGGAATCGCCACACTGTCTTGCACAATGGTTGAACTAATTCACACTTTCACTAACAGGGTAAAAGCGTTCCTATTTCTCTATATATTCCTCAGCATCAGTGATAGACTGGATAAAGAAAATGTGGCACATATACACCATGGAATACTACACAGCCATAAAAAAGGATGAGTTCATGTCCTTTGCAGGGACATGGATGAAGCTGGAAGCCATCATTCTCAGCAAACTGACACAAGAACAGGAAACCAAACACCGCGTGTTCTCAGTCATAAGTGGGAGCTGAACAGTGAGAACACCTGGACACAGGGAGGGGAACGTCACACACTGGGGCCTGTCAGCGGGTGGAGGCCAGGAGAGGGAGAGCATTAGGACAAATACCTAATGCATGGGGGGATTAAAGCCTAGACGATGAGCCGATGGGTGCAGCAAGCCACCATGGCACGTGAATCCCTACGCAACAAAGCTGCACGTTCTGCACGTGTATCCCAGAACTTACGTATAATTAGATAAAAATTTTACAAAAGAAGCGATGTTGTTAAGGTCTTTAGGACCTCCCTGCAACCACCACTGGTCTTTTTAATGAATGTGGGTCTGTAAGGGGTTTTCCATTTGTATGAAAATAACACAATCCTCTTTGGAGAGCATAATCTTGAGGTCAGTGAATACGTCCACAGCTGACTCAGAAAGAACCCTTCTTCAGCAAGTTTAGAAAAGCTGAAACTTTCATTACTTCCCCAGCCTTTTCTCAGCAGGGGCAACTCCTTTTGAGTCTCAGGGTAAAGGGAGTGCGTAGAGAAGTTCCTAATTCTATTTCACCCAGAGGCCTTGGGCGCTTCTCTCATATTGCAAAAGTTACAGCACCACCAATCAATTCTGCGTCGTGCTTTGAAAAGGCAGATTGCTCAAGTTTTCCGTATTAGCACACAGGGCTTCTATCGGAAAGAGTCCAGAACCACCAGCACTCTCAGGCAATTAGCTGGGGCCGCAAGAGAACAAAGGCAACAAAAGGAAGGACATTATGCAGATATCTGGCCAGCAATTGTCTGACGGATCCGAGGAGCCTTGGCAAAGGACTGGAGGAGAGTAGGTAAAGCGTTTTCTGCCAGGCTGAATTATTAGGTCTCTCTGTAATTAATTCAGGCTTCTGCATGACTTTTCCTCAACAGGCTTATTGACTGTCTTGATATGATAGAGGAGAGAGGTAAAAGAAAGATGGACCCAGGATAATACCCTAATCGCCACTCAGATGACCGAGCTGGTGTGCCAGAGGCCTGGGAACGGGGAAAGAGTTGCTCTGCGGAACTGGAATGGGTTGCCGACCGGGTAGCTCTGTCCTATAGCCTTAGGGCGGCAGGAACCCAGAGCCACACAGGGCTCAAACCGGAACCTTTCATCCCCTCCCCACAAAAGAAATCCTTTTGGGTGATTTACATACTGTATCTGAATAATTCTGCTTTAGCGTCAGTGAAATAAAGCTTTAGTAAATAGAATAAACACCGTCCAAATCCTCAGAAAGTTCCTGGAGAATGTGACAGACAAGGAATCAGCAATGACAATGGAGGGGGCGCATAAAAAGTAGCCACACTGGAGCCCTGTGGGACACTCAGGACAAGCCCCAGTACAGCTCTGGGCCCGGGGGAGGTTCGAGGCGGGGGGTGGCGTGCGAGCAAAGCCAGAGGGACAGGGAGGACCCCCAGGTGGAAAGGAGGAACGGGAGCAGAGGTGGGAGGTCCGCGGCCGGAGAGAGGAGCAGGGTGAGTGAAGGAGCGCAGGACAGGCACGAGGTGGGCGAGGCGAGGCTGGGGCGGCTCTCAGTCCTACAGACCGCAAAGCTGCCGGAGGGCTTGTTCACTCTCAGACAGCCCAGCCCACGCAGGTTTCTGATGTTCCGCTGCCAGTAGCTTTGCGACTTGAACAAGCGCCCAGATGAGCAGACGCAGCTGGTCTGGGGACCACAGACAGAACGAGCCGTGTAGACAATATATTGGAGTCAGAGACTGCAGGGGCGGGCAGCACATCTCCCAGAACAGGTGGCCCTGATGGTAAGAGACAGTCACAGCCTGCACGGTGACAGTGACGTGGGAGCGGCGATGGCTGTGACCACGGCGCAGCACTGAGAATTCTCAGGGACTGACCGGGTGTGGCAGGTGGCGAGGTCTTCGAGTGTGCAGCCGGAGCGCTTTTCCCTGCGGCGGGAAAAACGGGGAGCAGATCTGGGGCAGAAAATGGCACGTGGATCCCGAGGGCGGTGCTTGTCATCTCACCAGTAAAAAGTAATCATCAGATGTAAGTTATTTCAGGTGTATATATCAGATGGACGCAAAGCAGGTAGTCAAATACATGCTATTTAGGAGCTAAAAGAAATAGGGAAACGGACTGGAGACGCAGGTCAGCGATCTGTGTGAAGACGTGGGGACAGAGACCAAAGCTGTAGACACGGCCCAGGGAGAACGTGGCAAGAGAAGCCTGGAGCAAAGTCTGAAACAGAAAATGGGTCATTTGAGAAATGCGCAAAGGGAAAGCCTAAAAGACCAAAGGGTCAGCAGAGGCCAGCAGGCATGCCCAAGGCTCCAGAGGAACAGGAGGGAGCTTCCAGGCGGAGCGGGTGCTCTGCAGCTGCAGGGAGGGCCGCGGACACCCGGGGAGGGCTGCGGACACCCGGGGAGGGCTGCAGACAGATTCCTGGGGAGGGCCATGCACAGACACCCGGGGAAGGCCGCAGACACCCGGGGAGGGCCGCAGACACCCGGGGAGGGCTGCAGACACCCGGGGAGGGCCGCAGACAGATTCCTGGGAAGGGCCATGGACAGACACCCAGGGAGGGCCGCAAACTGACACCCGGGAGGGCCGCAGACAGACACCCGGGAGGGCCGCGGACACCGGGGGCTCCAGGAGCGCGGAGAGCTGAGGCCACAGGGAGAGCGCGTTGGGCCGGTGAGAAGCGGTGCCAGATGCGGCTCTGACGAGGACACTGTACCCCAGGCAGCGGAGGGACTGCCCGGAACCGGAAATTCTACGGCTTATTCTCAAGTTTCAGCCCCTTTAGTCTGTGTTCAAGGACATTTGAAAGTTTCATGTGCAGAGTAAAGCAACCAGGCAGGCTGGTGAGTGAAACACGTTACACACGGATGTGTCTAAAGGGAGAGTGTCCGGGGCACAGCTCGAGGCCCGAACAGGCGTTCTCACAGTGCGGAGGCGCGGAACCCTCCCAGACCAGCGGTGACGGCCGCTTTCCAGAGACTCGGCTGCTCCCCAGCGTGGCCACCTCTTTCTCTAAAGCGCCCCTGTTTCCCATCTTGCTCTCTCATCACCTCATCCTCAGCGTGTCCTCATCCCCTGCCTACCTCTCCCCAGGAGGCTCACCCCTTTGGAACAAAGCAAATGGGAATGAATGTCCTTCCTAGCTCAACAAGCACTGTCTGCAGGTGAGAAAGAGAAAATTAAACCACAGAACTGACACGCAGCTGCAGTGGAGTGAGGGCAGCATGAACACAAGATGGACAGGTCGGATGTGATCAAGAGAAATTCAAAATTAATTTCAGAATATGGAAAAATTTCTACAAACAAAGTTTAACTGAGTATGATTCAGTACCAAAAAAACATGCTGAAAGAAGCAATTAGAAGTGGTTAAAAAAAAAAAAAGAGCACACAGTGTAACCCAGAACCATGAATATTTTATAGCATACAGCCAGCAGCACTTCAAAATGTCTGAAATGCACACCATTTTCTCCTCATAACCTAAAATTACTCGATGCATGTAGTGCACAAATTGAAGTCTGATTTTAAATATTTTATGAATATTTTTTGATTTACTAAAGAAATGGAATTCACAAGTTTGGAATTACAAGATTTGGTTTTAAACATTATTAAAATCCAGAAAATCTCATTTTCACCAATACCTGCTAGCATTTCCCTTACCAAATCATTATTTATTGGTGACTAATGATATTCATTCTGAAGTTACTTGCCTTGCATGAGAACGTGTAGAATCTGGTCCTACTGCTGGCTAACCTATTTGACACAAAGTAAATCATTTAAATAAATCAGTTTCCTAGTAAGTAAAATTATTCAATTTGATTAGACAATCTCTAAGTTCCTGATTAGCCTAAGAATTCTGAAAACATGAAACATTATACTGATAACTGTGATATAATAGCTTATGACCAACAGAATTACAAAACTGATGAAAGCTTAGACAACATTCAATTTGATCCATTCGTTTCACTGCTCTATAAAAAGAGATTCCCAAAGATTTATGCCTTGCTTAAGGTCAAGTAGGTTTTTTTAGACCTGCTATAGACTGAATGTTTGTGCTCCCCTAAAATTCGTGTTTTGAAATATGCTGGTATTAGGAAGCAAGACCGTTGGTGATTAGACTGTGAGGACCAAGACTCATGAATGGGTTGTAAAAGAGCTTTGGAGAGTTCTCTCACCCTTTCATCACATGAGGACACAACTGGAAGATGACCAGACACTGAATCTGTCAGTGATTTGATCTAAGACTTCCCAGCCTCTAGAACTGTGAAGAAATATATTTCTGTTGTTTATAAAAGCTATTTCATCTATGGAATTCTCTTATAGCAGCCCAAACTGACTAAGACAAAATTGGTACCAAGATGTGAATATGCTACTGTAACAAATACCTTAAAACTTATCTTAAACCTGGATAAAGGGTGGAAGCTGAAAGAGTTTGGATGTGCATGCTAGGAAAAGTCTACAGTGCCATGAACAGACATTTAAAGGTGATTCTGGTACAGACTCAAAAGCTGTAGAGAAAGCTTTAATCTTCCTTAGGCATACCTAAGTATCATGAACAGAATATTGGTAGACACATAAACAGCAAAGGTCATCTCAGACCGAAATGAGAAATATTATACTGGAAACTGGAGGAAAGGTGATCTTTTTATAAAGTTACAGAGAACCTGGCTGAATGGTGTTTATGTTTTAGTGTTTTGCAGCAGATAGAACTTACAAGCAATAAAATGGAATATTTAGCTGAAATAACTCCTAAGCAAAGCATTAAAAGTGCAGTTTAGTGCCTCCTGACTTCTTGCAGTAAGATGTAAGAAGAGAAAATGACATAAAGATGGAATTGTTAAGCAAAAAGGAACTAGACTTCGGGATTTGGAAAATTCACGGCCATCCATATTGCAAAAATTAAGAAAAAATGTTTGGAACACTAAGGCTGTGGCCTAGCGGCCATTTGATAAGAAGATCTGTGTGGGCATGAACTGTAGGCTTCATCAGCCACTCCAGAAGGAAAACCACCCGTCTGAACCGACGGCGAAGGAGATGGGAAGGAATGAAGGAGGTTGTCGGATTTCTTACGTCTTACAGGACGGGACCTGTCCTATAAATACATTTTATAGAATAGGAGCGATTTAGCTGCAAATGTGCACTATTGAAAACAAGGGAAGAAGGACCCCAAAGGCAATGCAAAGACCATCTTCTTCAGTTTTATAGAGGCCTCTTCAGTTTTTATAAAGAGGAGGCCCTGCCTGGGTTTCAGCTGGTTAGACGGCTTCCTCCCAAAGCTGTGAGCCCGTACAGAGGCACCTCCCCAGCGGGGGGACCTGGAGGGCCCACCCACCAGCCAAAGAGGATTATTCTGCAGCTGTAAGACCCCAGGAAGTCTTGCCTGGTAGCTTGGACTTATTCGGAACCTGTTATGCCTTTCTTCTTTCCTACTTCTTTCTTTTCCAGTGGAAATTTCTATCCTTTGTCTGAGCCGTATTTGTATTTTGGAAGTACACAACTTGTTTGGCTTCACAGGCTCACAGCTGGACAGCAGTTTGTCTCTGGATGAATCATATCTTGAGTCTCACCCATCTCTGGGACTGTGATAATGTCTTTAATGTATTTTGCATGTAAGAAGGACATGATTTTGGGGTGGGGGCAGAAGCTGAATGCTATGGATTGAATGTTTCCATCCCACCCCCCACCAAATTCATATGTTAAAATCCTCATCCCCAGTGTGATGGTATTAAGCAGTGAGGGCTTTGGTAGGAGAGTAAGTCACAAGGGCAGAGATCCTGTGACTGGGATTTGAGCTATAGAGAAAACTTCAGTCTCAGGAAATACAAGATGAGATGCCAAAAATCTTTCTCTTCCCTTCCACCATGTGAACACACAGCAAAAAGACAGTCATCTACGAGCCAAGCAGCAGCCCTCACTGGACTCTGACTCTGCCAGCACTTTGATCTCGGGCTTCCCAGCCTTCAGAACTGTGAGAAATAAACTTCTGTTGTTTATAAGCAACCCAGGTTATGGTAGTTTATTAAAGCAGCCTGAACGGACTAAGACAGGACCAGCCCCGGGGTCAGATTTAGGATGAGTATTATTTCCACTGAAGCAAATTCCTCTTAAAGAGGTGAAAGCAAGACAAAGAACTGAATATAGAAAGTTAATGGTAATTCAGGGGTAAAAAAAAATGGGGGGGGGGTGTGCTGTGCAGTGGCAAATGGGTTAGATCTCCTAGAAGAAAGATACTTTGACTGAGCCTAAAAAATCTGAAACATGTGGAATGGCTAAGTTGATAATAAATTTAAAAATCAAAAGACAGGCAGGATTATGGATGTGGTATATCACTGGCCATTTATTATCCATGTTTCTGTTTTCTAAATGCCTGCAAACCCCTTCAAAGCTCTGATTACAGCAGCCTGTTAACTTCTTGTTCTAGACTGCCCAGATTTCAGAACTACAGAGTTTTGTGTTTCTCAGTCTCTGTAATGTGGGCATTTTATCTTATGTGAGAGCTTATATACAGGATTGCAAGGTAGTGAACAAAGTAAATGCAATTATCAATTTAATTAGCATTAGTCCCTCGAAATTCAGTGTGTGTGTGTGTGTGTGTGTGTGTGTAAACACATACAAGTTTGTGTTTCAGGTTTGCTAACTGGTTTATTAGGAAATACTAACCACAAAGCCCGAAGGAAGCATTCATTATTTCTCGGCTCAGCTACTGAATATCTAACATAAGTGATTTCCTTCTATGCTCTATTATCATGTTAATACAGTTATTTAAAACCAGATTTTCTTTATAAGTTTTAATGAAAAGAACAGATCAATTTTTATGGAATCCATGTTCCTATTCAGCTAGCAAGAATGAATGCCATTTCCTTGGTAGTACTAGGTTTCTTCCTTAAGTAAAATTTTAATGTTTAGGAGACACAGAGCACATAAAGGGAGTAAGATAGCTTAAAAATGTGGATTTATATTGTGAACCACTCTAAACAACCATGGAAATACACATGAGAGAAGTAAAATTACAGTCACAGGATAGAGAGGCTTTGGAAGAGGTAAGAGCAAAACAAATAAGAAAATTAAAGTCAAACTTCTAAAGTAAAGCAGCAGATACTATGAATGCTTTGGAGAAAAACTGGAATTTGTGGGATTTTTAATCCACAAAGGAAAGTAACAAAGATGCAAGAGAATTTTATAATTTTACCCATAGGCTGGTAATAATCATTTATTCCTGCAGGATGTGGAGTTTAAATTGAAATGCTCTAACTGGCTCTTAATTCTCTCATTAAAGCTGCCCTAAAATATATGTAGGGTCGGTCTTATTTTCGATTTATCTTTTAATTTTTGTGGGTACACAGTAGGTACATATATTTATTGAGCACATGAGATGTTTTGATACAAGCATGCAATGTGAAATAAGCACCGTCATGGAGAATGGGGTATCCATTCCTCAAGCATTTATCCATTGAGTCACAAACAATCCAATTACACTCTTTAAGTTATTCTAAAATGTACAATTTAGGATCGTTAGCTCTTCTTGTTGCATTGATCCCTTCACCACCATGTAATGTCCCTCTTTGTTTCTTGTGTTCTTTTTCAAAGTCCTTGTGATGTCCCCTGTTATAGAGCTCAACTTTACTGTACAAGAAGTGGTTGTTTGCTGTCCCCAGAACCTGGTTTTCTAATGCTCCAAACGGGTGGAGAAGGTGAAAATTGATAGCTGGATCAATTATTAAAAGGGCTTTTTCTCTCCTTGGGGCAGGGGGAAGCCTTGGAAGCAGCTTTTACTTCTAATGACTTGTTTCTAGCTCCAGGAATGCAATTGCCCAACATGTCCTTTTTCTTTTGTCCACTTGTCTTCTTTGAGTTCTATACTGTCTTTGATGTCGAATGGAAATTTCTACAGGGGGTGGGAATTAAAATAAGTAGCACTTAGAAAGCCACACATACTTACACAGACACACAGATACACATGCACACAATCAAATGACAAATTGGCATGCAAAGCTGAGAGTAAGGTGGATAACAGCTCATCTAACATTTGTAGAATTATAAAATAAAAACTCATGAAGTGAAGACCAAAGAGTGATGGGAGCAATTGAGAATCCTCCTACTTACTTTTTGGGAAATGAGCATACCCTATTTCTAGTGTTTTGATTATTTTTTAATCTTTATTTTTCCATTTTTTGCCTTTAAGCTTGAGGTTAGTCAAAATTCCTCTCAAATTCTGGTTGCAAAATAGTCACAGCTAGCTTTAAAAGATATGATTTCCTATCCTGTTGCTGTCTTCATAGGTTTATTGACAGAAAGGTAGATGTCATGAAGGGCTGCTTTCCAAATGCCATTTTAAACTATCTTTACAATTCTCTTTTAATAAAGGTTGAGTAGAAGAGGGATGTTCTATGCTCAGCTCCAGAGAATTTTATTTCTCTTTTATGTAAACCACTCCATGTCAGAATAAGAGTTTATATAAAATTAATGTGTTATATATACCAGGCCCAAATGACTTAATTTTGAATACATAGACAGTTTTAATGATTAAATATTAGTATGTGGAAATTGAAGGGTCTCTCAGGAATGACAGAGCTCCCAACCCTCCTTTATGTTTTGTCTAACGCAGAATTTAAAGGTTTTTAATAGACTTTAGAAGGGCTAGAAATCTCCATATATACAGCCTAGTCTGCTGTGATTTATTGATGGATTTCCTGTGGAATTTTTATGCGACACTTGATTTTCCCTGCGGGGCTTGTTAACTCCTGATTGGGTAATGTAAATTTCCAGCTAAGATTAAGTACAAACAAAGCCAAAATTCATTTATTTTAATAAGGAAAACTGAGGTTCTGAGGTCTGGTGTTTTCTTTTGCAAATAAACTAGTCTGTCAGGCAACTCGTTTTAAAATATTTGGTAGGAATTAAGAAAAAATAAATGTAGTGCTCTAATTTCTGGTTATCCTTTGAAGTTTTGAAACGAGAAATGGTTCTATATACAAGTATTCTGTTTTAGTCTCTTTCTTTCTCCTCTTCTGGCTCATAGACCAAACTGCTGGGAGAAATATCTACTTTTTCTTAGACCTCAATCCTTTCCACCTCAAACAGTTTGCAATACGCATCCTCAACATAGAGATGGCATTTCTGCTGGCATTTAGCAGATGAATATGAATTTTCTAGCTGGAGAAAAGCTAATGATATAATTGTACTGGCAATTGTATAAATCTCTTATAGTTTTTCTATCATTTATTTTTCTCTCACACACAAAATGTCTGTTATAATGCAATGAGAGATCTTTGCAAGTGTAATGATATGGGATTGAGAAAAGAGTATTGCCCAGAAAGAAGAGACATTTAGCAAATAGACTTGATGGTGTGGGAATGCTGACTGGGAATGGAGTAGAAGAAGAAGGAGGAAATAATCATTCCAGATTTCCTGTCTTGAATAAGTTGATGATAGATTTACAGATGGGAAAAACATGAAATGGAGTAGATTGTTGATTGAAAGATAAGAAAGTTAATAACCTAGCATTTGAATATATTGAGTTTAAGACATCTTTGGGGCATCCAGGAGGTAATGCTGACATTTTGAAATGCAGATCTGATGCATGGTAGACAGTCTGAAGATATAGTTACATATTTTAGAGAGTTTGCAGAAGAGTTTATTAGACATCCTAGATATTGAGACTATAACATACATTATAGTTTGGCTTCGGCCATAATCCTGGCATATAAATGCCTATATCAGTCAATATATATTTTTAAATAAATGAATGAATAAAAATGTGAATCAGTGAATGAATAAAATAATATTAGAAGGGAGAACTCATATTGAATGAAGACAATTACTAAATATTTTCCAATGAAATATTTCAGTAATCTATCATTACTTATTTGCTTGAAATTTTCTATACTTTTTTATTTAAAAAGTTTGTTTTTAAAAAACAGTTTTGACTATTGTTTTTAGTAATCTTTATCAATTGCACCTTTCCAAAACTCTGCTTTAAAAGCCAGTCCAAAACTCAGTGTATTGAAAAAAATTATTTATTCTTACTCACATGTCTTCACGTTGGTTAGGATTCAGTTGGCTTAGATTTAATTAATCTGGGGTTGACTTTAGGCTGCAGATTAGATCCAGTATTTCTCATGTATCCATCATCATTCTCAGCACAGCAGCTAAGTTTCTCAAAGCAGAAGCATGAGAGGCAAACCCCTACTTTCCCATCACATTTCAAACCTCTTGTATCCTGTCTATATTTTCCCTTAAAAGGTCACATGACTGGTCCAAAATTAAGGGGCAGAGAAGTCTATTCTCCACATCGAATCATGGGAAATGGGTGAAAATTTTTGAACAATCATTTTATTTACCACGTTTGCCAAAATCAGTACTCTTGTGTTTTGGGCCTTCCTGAAATGTGAAATCAGTACATTTCCTGCAGGATATCTTTCCTTGAATGCACCATGTCAATTCTAAGGGGCATCATCTTTTGCATTTCTGCCAAATGGAATCTTTCCACCTTATATTCTCCATACTTACATGAGTTCTCAGGCCAGAAAGCAGAAACCTTTCAAATTAATCAGTCACTGAATGTTTCAAAATTTCTCTATAATATTTCTCTTTGGTTTCTTTTTATTTGCTGCATTCTTTCTGAGAACAGTGTACTGAACCTATTATTTTCTCTTTCTTAATTAGTCACCCAAATTATGTTCAAATTCAAATCACGCCCTACTCAAATGTCCGCATATAATTTCTGTCTGACTACAAAAATGTACATTCTTCATGACAAACTCCTATTCAAACATTGGTTTGCTGTTTTATTAATGCAGGAAATATTTGTTGAGCTGGTGCTGAAAGTCAGATGCACTGCTATGAGTAGGAACAAAATAGTGAACAAGAAGGCAGTCTCTTGGCTCTCATGAGCTTTATTCTAGTGGAGACAGAGAAAAAAGAAACGTGAGAATTATCTAAGACATATGTAAGATAAAACTGAATAATACTAAATATAATCCAGTCAACTAAAGGAGATTATTTGATAGACAACAACTGGACACCCTCTTTAGGTTGGGCATAGAGAACACCTCTTGGAGGACATGACATTTGCATTAATGCCTGAATGGCAAGAAAGTGACAAACATGCAAAATTCAGTAGGGATAACATTCTAGGCAGGGGGAACAGCTGGTACCCAGGCCCCAGGGCAGCAGAAATGACTTTAGCAAGGCTGAGAAACAGAAAAAAGGGCCAGTATGTCTGAAGCATGGAGAGGGAAAATATATGGATTAATAAATGAAATTGTAGAAAAGCAGGAAAAAGACCATTTAGGGCCTGAGGTAAATAAATGATATTTAGATTTCTGATAAGGTTTGGCTGTGTCCCCACCCAAATCTCATATAGAATTATAGCTCCCATAATTCCCATGTGTTGTGGCAGGAACCTAACAGAAGGTAATAGAATCATGAGGGAAGGTCTTTTCCCCGCTATTCTTTTGATAGTGAATAAGTCTAATGAGATCTGATGATTTTATAAAGGGGAGTTCCCCTACACAGCTTCTTTTCTGTGTTATTCTTGACATACTGAGTAAGTCTCACATGATCTGATTTTTTAAAATATAGGAGTCTCCCTGCACAAGCTCTCTTTTTGCCTGCTGTCATCCACGTAAGATGTGATTTGCTCCTTCTTGCCTTTGACCATGATCGTGAGGTCTCCCCAGCCATGTGGAACCGTAAGTCCATTAAACCTCTTTTCCTTCCCAGTCTTGAGTATGTCTTTATCATAGCATGAAAATGGACTAATACAGTGATCAAGCTAGAACTAGAACACAGACAATACATTTCCACCTAGTGAAAGGCTCTTACCTGGCTTTCTCTTATGCTTGACACAGAATAGGTCGTTAATACATACATAGAAACAACAACATCAACAAAACAAAGCAACTAGATGAGGCAAGAGGCAACTGTCTTCTGAGGTTTCACAGGTTTTTTTGAGTCTGGCCATGTTAGGCTTAATAAGACAGATTTCCCACTACTGCTCTACACAAGTTGGCCACTCTCCCTGTAAGCAGTGGGCTTTTCCATACCCAACTAATTGCTCCTACCTTTTCCTTGATTTACAATGTCATTTCTGTTCTCTGTGTCTTCCAGTTTAAGCTAATTATTCAAGGTTTGAAGTATACTAGTTCACGAAACCTTGGTCTATTTCCACTTGTTCACTTTAACATCTCATATGCTTTTATTTCTTTAAAATGAAATGTGATGCTCTTATATTGTATTGTATTTATTTAATTGTCCTTGAGTTGTCAAGTGTTTTTTCTTCTCAACCAGATCATGCCATCTTTTGGGGGTTTTATATCCTTATTATGAGACAAATTAATGAAAAAAAAGGGCTTGGGAATGAGAAGACCCAAGCTCAGCTTCCGTCTCATGCTTTATCAACTTTGGGCTGACAAGTTATTATTCAGTGACTCTAAGCCCTCAGTCTCCTTTTTGGTAAATAGTCCACGTGGGTTCCACCTCGTAAGGATGTTTTGGAGATGATACGAGTGAACTATGCAAAACTTCTCTTATACCCCAACACCTTGAAAATTCTCAATAAAGATTGGATTTCCTTATTTTCTTCTGCTTAACACCTTAGTACTTACCCAACTATTGGGATCACAATAGGAGCTGCCACATGCTCTGTGGAAAAAAGCAGAAAAGAATGTCATTAGTTATAAATTTCTATACCAAATGTTTCTGTTTGTTTGTTTTTCTGTTTGCAATACCCTACTGCGACTCACTTGATTTTCTGAAATGTCCTTCTTAATCAAAGTGCTTCATGGACCGCAATTTTGCAAATTAAAGTGGATTAAAATTAGTTTTGTCAGAAAATTTTATGACATCCTCAACTCCCACCTGGAAATAATTGGAGACACCCTGGGGTATCTCAGACCTGATCTCAGGAATCATCACTCTCTATGTTGCCTCACTTGGGTGTTTATGAGAACTAAATTGACAGCAGCAGTTCATTAGGTGAGTGTGATTGAATGTGCATGGTTTGCTGATAAACTTGCAAGCACTTAGAGAACCATGAAAAATGCTTTCTCTCTTACCAAAAAGTTGAACATAAAAGGTCAAAGTGTAGATGTGTGCATACAGTTGTGTTTAATAAAAATGAATTAGAAAGAAGATGATCCAGATATCCAGTTCTAATGAGAAATTTGTCAGTATTAGGAAAGGTATTTAGAGATTGCTTTGATAGGTCTTACATCGTTTTCTAATATGCTACCTAAGATGTATGCAATTCAAAAGAAGGAAGCAATGAAAAAAAGAGGGTAGAGGGAAGGAGTAATATAAATTCTCAGCACCGTATCTATTTAGTATTCATTAAGCAACCACGAGTAAAGAAGAAAATCTCTCCTCAGTATTTAACTACTGGGAGTGGGGCATAGAAAGAGGCAATTGGGCCCAAGTTGAACATGTGCTAATTATGGATTTCTGAGGAAGAGCTGTCTCTCTGAAACCCACTGGTATGTACAAAGGGTGAATTTCCATAATCTTTCTTATTACTGTACACCTAGCTGGGGGTGGTAACTCACACCTGTAATCCCAGTACTTCAGGAGGCCTAGGTGGATGGATTGCTTGAGCTCATGAGTTCAAGACAAGCTTGGGCAACATGGCAAAACAGTGTCTCTACAAAAATTAGGCAGGTATGGTGGGATGCACCCGTAGTCCCAACTACTCTGGACGCTAAGGTGGGAAGATGGCTTGAGCCTTGGAGGTGGAGATTGCAGTGAGCTGAGATCATACAACAGAGCTAGACCTTGTTGCAAAAAAGACGTGTGTGTGTGTGTGTTAGATAGATAGATAGATAGATAGATAGATAGATAGATAGATACAGAGATCTACACTTTAGGCTAGGTGTGGGGGCTCATGCCTGTGATCCCAGGGCTTTGAATGGCTGAAGGGGGAAAAGATCGCTTGAATCTAGGAGTTCAAGGATGCAGTGAGCCATGACCCTGTCAGCACAGGTGACAGAGTAAGACAATGTCTCCAAAAAAATTTTTTAAGGAAAGAAAATAATTTACAGTTTAACATTGTTTCCCAAATGTCCTTTTAGTACCATTGTCTTTTCTAGGACTTGCATTTTAAAATCTATCATCTTGTTTCTCGGCACACCAAGTCAGGGAAGGCACTCTGTAGAATCATCCCAAATTCTTTGAACATTTAAAGGTCGCTCGATGGCTATGGCGGTGCTCATTAGCAAATGATCTGCACAGTAATTCCTCAGCCCAGAGGGCTCACAACAAGAAGAGACCTCATTAGGAAGTCCACTGACAACCCCTTCCTTTCTCCTTTTCATCTGTTCACTCCTTCCTGAGAAAAGCACGTGCCCCTCCAGATCTGCCTCCTTTGGCCATCGGCCTAAACTCGTGGAAGTCAGCCACACAGGAAAGTGGATTCAGCAGCTGCCTTTGAAGCCCGCAGGGACCCTTTCGGTACTAATTACAGCAAACGTCTCAGGCAGGCATCATGTCCTGCAGCCAGCGATAGTGGGTCAAGGGCCAGAGCTGCGGGGACCTTCCCTCTTGCGTTTTCTGAAATATTTTTGATCTTAATGTTTTCTCTCTCATCTTCCCCATGAGGACTTTCATGCAAGTTGGAGCATGAGGATAAAGTTTAGTTTGAAAAATTCAGTCGTTGTAACACAGGCACATAATGAAATGGCTTATGTAATAATGTTACTAATGCTAATATTTATGGTCTGCTAAATCACCGGAAAGGACTTTGTCTATAATCTCCAATTTGACCCTCAAGGCAATTCACAGGTATTACTAGATTTCTTTTTTTCAGTTAAGGAAATTGTGACTCATGATAAGAAGTAACTTGTTCAAAGCCAGTAAGTGGTAAAGTCAGGTCTTAAATCCTGATCTCTGCTATGTCATAGCCTGTGCCTTTTCCACCAATCTAGGCTACCAATAGTCGAGTGAATGAACAAATGAATAAATGAATATTTTTAAGCACAAAATTGGCTTTTAAAAGATTTCTGTTTTCTAGGGGAAGATCCTACATCCTCAGAGCCTTCCCAGAATTCGGAATGTAAGATTTTTTTGACTGTTTTCTCCCTGGTCATCCTTGCTCTAGATCAGCTTTTCTTCTGCCCCTGCGGATAGATGTCATTGATTACCTTGACATCAGTAATACGTTCTGAATTGGTTCCTATCTGAGTTGCATCCTTTGATAGTGATTTGTTTTTTGCTCTGTGTTCATTGGCTTTGGCATGTTTTCCTTTAAGTAAGTAAAATGTAATTATGCTTGGAGGCATTGCTTGATTTCCATTCCCCAGTGCCTCAACCTTAACCTTTCTTCCAAATCAACCTAATCACAGAAAATGTTAAAGTTAAAATAAAGGTGGAGGTAATTTTTATCTTTAAGATTACGATGAAAGAGATGGGTTCTAAGGTTCTGTGTTTTTTTTTTTTTCAAGGTCAGAGAGCTTCAAAGAGCTGACTGTGGGCAAAAGGTCTGAGTGAGGATAGAACAGAGTGGACAGAATAAAAAATGAGGAAATTGCAAGTCCATTCATTAAGTTATCAGTTAAGTAAACATAGTTAAGAGTTCAGGACTAATTGAGTGACACTGGATAAGCCTCTGTAAATGTGTTTTCCAGCTGTTTGATAAGCATTTGAATACCGAACTCATGCTTTCTGTAGGTGAGGTTTAATGTGAATACATTGTAGAAAAATGCACAGAGAGATGCTGGTCACATGGGATTTGTGCAGTAAGTGTGTCCATTTATCTAAATACCCAACTACCCACCTATTTGTTTGCATTATCTGAACCCAGCTACTCTCTCTGAGGCTCAATTTCCTCCTTTGTAATATGAAGATAGTATTACCTTCCTTGTCGTTTTCACTGTGTTGTTCTACTATTCAGATTCTAAATGCAGGACATCAACTGACTGACTTTTGAAATCAGACAGAACCGGCTTATCATCAGTACTCTTCTCAGTAATCATGTATGAAAACTTTAACAACCATTTTAAATTCCATGAGATTCTTATTTTCTTTCTATGGAACTAGTATTGCCAGTCTCGCAGAATTTTTATAAACATTTGAGCCCCTTTGGCCAAGATTCAGATGTGTGCTACTCTAGTAGTCACTTTTATTCTACCATCAATAGTTAAAATCTTTATTATTCTAAAATGGGAGCCTAGAAAGTTAAGACAAATTAAATTATAAGTGATAAGTAGTAAGTAATGAGTAAGCTGGGACCTACAGTCACATAGGAACCCTAAATGCCTATTTATTTAACAAGGCTGGGGAATGCTGTGATGGACATGTCTAAAAACAAGACTGCATCTCAAACACAGAGTGGTAACTGAATTCAAGAGCGGTCTACCACTTCCTAATGCCAGCCTCGTCTCGGCCTCCTCACAACTACAGACGCCAAGGCAGGGCTTCTTCACTATTGTGCTAAAGATGAGTTTAAAGTGGGTTTGAGGTATTGATCCACTGAAGACTCAAGTTGACTCTGTAGGGGCCTGGCACTCTGGTGATCACCTCTGGTTGTGTCCAACTCTGTCGTTTCATCCAGCGTTTTCAGGAGCATGCTCAAAAATAGGCTTTACTATATTGATAACTTTTTTATACACCTCTCTAGAAGACACCATTAGAACCAATTTCATAATGCCTCTTATCTCTGCCTGCCTTAGCCACAAGGCCTCTGGTTGTCCACAGAACCATTAATCTAACTCAAGTTCCCCTCTCTTCCTGGTTGCATAACCCAGTAATTCTCAAAGAGTCATCTTCAGATTAGCAACATCAGCATTACCTGGAAACTCATTAAAATGCACATTCTAATGCCTTACCCAGGCTCACAGAATCCAAAGCTCTGGGTTGGGGCTGAGCTAACTTTGTTTTAAACGTCCTCCAGGTGAAAGTGATGCACCCTGACGTATGATAGCCGATGCACAACTCTTCACTGCTCCCTTGGGAACACATGGTCTGTCAGCAGCAAATCTCCACTGCCTTACTTGTCTCCAAATGTTTTCTTCACTTTCTTGCTCTAATTGAATTCTGAATGGACTCTGATGAGGATACTACTTTATTGCAACGTTCTCAGGTACTTAAAATATATATTTTCAAGGACTTAAAAAGTATATTTTCATTATCAAATATTGGTCAAGAAAAGCACGCAAGTTAAAGGCATGACTTAGTGAATTATTACAAGATAAATACTACTCAGCTAACAGAGAGAACCTTGTAATCACTCCAGAAACTCTTTTGTTGTGCCCTATCCAATTACAAACCCTCTTTCTTGCCATAAGTAACCATTATCCTGACTTTTATGGCAATCATTTTCTTGTGGCTTCTACTTTTATGATCCACATATGCATCCCCAGGCACTGTAATTTTTTATTGCCCTTTTTTTTTAAAATTTGTCAGAACTTTTAAGTCTTTTATGTACAGATTTCTTCTCCATCCCTTTTCTTTTGTTATACTTTATGTGATTAAAAACCGAGGTCATTTGACATATAATCCAATCTGAATTGTGCTGATCACATATTCACCATACAGCTCAATGTGTTCCTCTGTCCACTGCAGTTAGTTTAGTATCATCATTAAAACTCTTATAGTTTCATGTTTGGGCATTGGGAATCTCTTCAAGTTGGGACTTAAATCTTTTTGGATATGATTTTAATGACCTTCCTTGATATCTTGTCATACCAGAATGTGACCTGATGTTCCTAGTACATCCTGTACATTTTCTGCACCAGAACTGAGATAACATATTTCTTCATGCTCTAGTTTTTATTTTTGAGAAATATTTTCCCAAGAACACAATTTGGTGTGAAAGAGGGTAAAAAGTCATTGCTGCTGTGACAAAGGGTAAAAAGTGATGACTTAAAGAGATGGAAAATAGATCATCATTAGACTTTGTGAAGACAATACTTTATGCAAGCATAAAATAAAGTAATACATACACTCTAAGAAAGAATATGAGCCTTAAGAATTTTATATCCAGCAAAACTGGCCTTCAGGTATAAAGAATAAGACAAGATGTTATCAGTGAGAAAGCACTAAGGGAATACTGTATTCATCTGATCTATTTCTGAGGAATCTACTGGTTAACAAGCTTCAGATAACCAAACTATCAGAAAGACATAAGCATAAGAACTGGTGTCTTTTCGATTATTTTGGTTGTCTGAAGCTCATTATCTGAAGATTCCTCAGAAAAAATCAGATGAGTACAATATTTTCTCAGTGTTTTCTTGCTGATAACATTGTGTGTGTACACAAACACACACACATCATACATACACATCATATACACACATACATATGTCACTCTGTGGTGTGTGTATCCTCTTTGTCTATGTATATAACATACTGTATACTAAAGATTATATATAATATGTAATATAGAGATAATATATATTTATATATACATGTATATGTGTATATGCATATATACAGACATATAATATGTATGCATGTTTATATACATATACATAATGTATATATGCACATGTGTATATATAATGTGTGTACATATATACATTTACATGCATATATATGTGTATAAATAGAGATCTTAGATTGAAGAGTTTAAGTTAAAGCTTTATAGTCTTTAAACTGTAGATATTAGTGTAAAGCTGTGAGGTATTTCAGCTTATATAGCTCTTATAAATCTTTTATTGTATATTTCTAGACACTCAAATGACTTTTTCTTTTTATTTTTTTTTAAAGCCCAAATGCAGTCCCCCACTACCACAAATTATGCAGTCGAGTTTCCTACATTTGGGGAAATTGCAGGGGTCAGCACATCCAGCGTGCAATGGATAAGCCTCGCCCTGGGAAAACCACCTTCATGATCATGGTATCTCCCCTGCCAGGTAAGTATGACTTTTTCTTATTCTTGAAAGTCCAATCATTTTATTAGAATATACTTTAGTGTTGGTGAGTCTTGGTTGATATGTTCAACAAATCATTTCTATCTGCTTCGTTTTCATTTCAGATTTTTTTTTCCAAATTATAGTTTACAGTATTTATTCTGTTCTTTTGGGTTGGTTTTCTTCTCATGGAATCCTAATAACTGTTGCCTATTTTCAACAGTTATTAATTTTTCTCCTCTCCTTTTTATCTATTTCTTCAATTTTGTAAATTTAAAAATTGTCCTCATTTTTGTTTTTACTTTTCATATGTCATTTTAAATTGAGTTTATCCACTCTCCTGTTTCTTCTTGCTTTGTTTTTATTATTGAAACATTTGTTTTTGTTTTAATTTTTAAAGATATAATTGTTTCTTTTTTATAATTCTAATTTATATTTTTTACATCTTGTATGACTTGTTAATTAACGTCTTTTAGCTTACTTTGAAATAGTTAGTGTTGACTGGTTTTATAGGCACTTTTTTTCAGTTTGTTTGTGCCTTTCCATAATCAGCAGGCACATTATTCTTTTCCTTGCCCTCATTCTTCTCATAATATCTTTGTATAGAATTTTACTTTGACATTTTAGGGTGGCTAAATTTCATGAGATTCATTTTTCTAAATATTTAAAATGAGGTAGCGTTCAGGGAGGTACTGACTATGCACAGCCACACCTGTCTCTCTTTTATAAATTTTAAAACATACAGAGCCTTGCCGTTGAGCTTCTTCAGATTTTTAACCTTTTATCCCTTTGTACTTCGGCCTTTCTTTTTCCTTTCTTTCTTGTAACTTCCCAGAAGCCTGGGGGAGAGCCTGGCAAGTCAGTTCTGAAAGTTCCCAGGGCCAGCACTGCTCTGCCTTTCAGACTTCCCTAGGTGGGTCCTCTCCTATTGCAAAGGTCAAAGCCCCCCTACTTTTCAGTGCTGCCTTCTAGTGGATACCTGCTGGCTTTTGTTATTGTTGCCTTATTGGTTCTCCTCTCAAAACAGGTATCACAAATTTCTTGTCACTGTTGGTGTTTTTTCCTTACTCTATTGAATTTTAGTATTTGTGGTGATGCTTTGTTACCTAATATTTTTGTAAATGTTCTCTATTAATTTTGGTTTTAGTATCTAGTTTTTCTGTCTGTGCTTAACGTGGTATTTGGAGAGTTTCAAACTGTCCCCCCACCGCCCCCTGCCTCATGATTACCATAGGGTCTTTAAGCGGGATGGACCGCTTTCTTGATTTTTGTTACTGGTTCAAACCATTTCTTTTCCCTCTTCCCTCAAAACTTGAGTTCCTTTAAAGCACAGAAGATCAGATTATTCTACTCACTGTTCCTTTATTTATTAAATACTTCTTTCAAGTCACTTCTCATTCATTAAATATTTTTACCATTAGATCTCTATGCACTATTCACAATTGGCTCTTTATTATTCTTAGAAAGTTCAATATTCACGTAAATTATTCATCCAATACCCTAGTCTTATGACTGTCTGAATATATTCTTATATCAGCCTATTATTTCTCACCTCAGCAACACATTCCCATGGTCATATTTGAGACATCACTAGTAACCACATCATTCTAAAATCTTAATTTCTAGGTAGCACTGTGCTCTCAACATTTTGTTTTTCTGTAGCACTTATGATATTACCCCCAATTCAGAAATTCTTTGACCTCACTGAGATCTCCAATCCATTGGCAACAATATTTTTCACTCTACATATCCTTCATGTATTTATTATCATCGTTAATGTAGAGAACATAGACCATCATTAGTTCAATCCCTTAAATACATAATGTATTCTTTTTCCATTCCTCCCATCATTAAACAAGTGTGGCTAAATCCTAATTGTGGTTAAATTTCAACCTCTAGTATTGTGTGACAGGCTGAAATCACTGAATGTAACTAGAAAATATTAGAAAAACAGGACTGTGCTCACTGAGGCAATTTGACATTTGTAATGAGCATTCAGGGCTGCCAGACTATATCTCTCTATTTATCTACCCTATACTGGGGATGCCAAACTCCCCAAACCCACTTTCTCTCCTCTCTTTTATTTGATGAAGTTAATCTGTTTCATTGAAGACAAACAAAAAACACTATACTACATATATGGAAACAACCTTATCTTTCTTCTACCAAATTTAGCTATCTAATTGCATTTATAGCCATATTCACTGCATTCTTTCTTTTACCATGGATCAGATCTTTTTTTCCTCTATCCAAGCTTAATTTCAGATTTAATCACTGGATTCCATCCTCATGGACTGTTCAAGGACTTCGTTCTTATAGTTACTCCTTTCTACTGCATGGTCATGTCTTTCCTCCCTATTCTTTTTAGCATGAAAATGTGCTTTGCATCTTAAAGGAAGATAGAGGAAAATATTAATTTAATTAATCCTTTGAGCATCTGCCTTTTTTCTGTGTGTCCTTTTATAGGAAATTAAAACATCTGAAAATGCACCTCCTCAATCACTGTCTCCCTTTTCTCACTTCAATGACTCTCTAATCTACTGCAAGCAGGCTTGGGTCCTATTGTCCCCTCAAAATAGCCTTTTCTGCAATCAACAATGATGTCCATCTTGCAAAATCAAATGGCCAATTCTCAATCCTCATATTTCTTGGTCTTTCAGTTGCATTGGGCTGAGCCCATCTCTTCTTTTTAGGGTGAGGCTGGAGGGAGTTACAGGATAGTGCATTTCTCCTGCCTATTTCTTACTCACTGACCACTGATCTCAATATTTTTTTCTGAGTTTTCTTTTTATTTCTTGCCGCTAAATATTGCAAGTCTCAAGTCTTTGACCCAAGTCCTTTCTTTTCTCCATTGTTATGATGACAGAGCCTGAACTTTCAGCCACTATGTTTACACTAGAATCTCTCCCTTTGGCTTAGATAGCATTCCTCCTTTCTACTTTCCTGCTTAACTCTAATTCATGAGTTGGAAGAAATCTAAGTCCTCTGCAAACATTCCTGGCTCCCAAAGGAAGATGAAAAGCTCTTCTTCATTTCTCCCAATTGAGAAACATGGTCCCTGCAACACAGTAGGTATTGGGTAAAGGTTGTATATTAAGAAATGGCTTTAGATGTTCTTCATATTGAAGTCCAATTTCAGATGATTACCAATGTTGGCATGGACAGTCCTAGTGAGGAGGTTTCTGCAATAGCATTTGGGCTTGCTGCTAAAAATTACCATGACAATAACAGAGTCTATTATGGACATGATGGTACACATATCATATCCAGTCCATCATTTTTAGAGGGAATTCCATTTTCAAAGGCCTGAGGTGAAAGAAGAGGTACTTGTAGGAGAATATGGCTTAAAATTTTGAGGGTCAAACCATGTGAAAGAAGTGTCAGACTGAACAAATACACATATGTTAGGTAACAAGAGCTTCAAAGTTATGCCAAAGGAAACTGTGGAGTTCATGTTTGTTTATTTGTTTTTGTCATAGGCAAAATGATACCATCGAGAGTTGAGTTGTTTGTGGTATCCTGGGTTGCATTAGTTTGCTAGGCCTGGTGTAATATAACAGACATTTATTGTATCTCTTTTCTGGAGGCTAGAAATCTGAGCGCAAGGTGTTGGTGTAGCCATTCTTCTTCTGAAAGGGCTAGAAAAGAATCTGTTCCAGGATTGTCTCCTAGTTTCTGGTAGTTCCTTAATTGTGGGAGCATAAATGTAATTTTCACAGGACATTTTTCTGGTATGTGTGTGTCTGTTTCCTAATTTCCCCTTTTTACAAGGACACCAATCATATTGGGTTGGGGGCCCACCCTACTCCAGTATGACCTCAACTAATTATATCCACAATGATCCTATCTCCAAGTAACCACATAGTCTCAGGTAATTGGGGTTAGAATGTCAACATAATCTTTGGAAACACAATTCGAACCACAATATGAACGTTCATCAAAAACATTTCTGATGTCATATGTGATTTCAAATGCCACCTTGCCAAAGAGGACTCCATTTTCTCACATCATTAGGAAATGCATCTGTTGTAGAATAGATTGGAAAAACCCAACAAGGGAACTTTTGTAGATTTCTTCTTTCTGCAAGTGGCTTGGTTAGAAGATGGAGCAGGAACTGCAATATAATGTGCAGTCAGCACTCACCGATCATGCAGAGGATCTACCTAGCAAAAGAGAAAGAGCGAGGACTAAATACAGAGATGGAAGCTGTACCTCTTTAGTACAGCTTTATTTCCATGGATTTCCATGGATGCTGCTTTTATTTCCATGGATGCTGCTCGAAAAGGCCTCCTTTTTCACGTCTGGTAGCATCACCAAAGTTAGGCCAAAAGAAGTCAAAGTAATTTAGATTCAATCTTCTCTCAGAAATGAAATGAACAGAAGTTTTATTAAAAGGAAATAAAGAGGAAATTGAACTTTCATATTTCATTGTGCAATTGTGATGACAAAAAACAATATTTGTGAACAGAAGTTTGAAAGATTGTTGTTTATATGTCTTTACCCCCTCTTTGAATTCACCTACACTCTCTTGCTCTTGGGAAAATAGGGGGCAAAGCATTTTTCTTTCTCCTTATGAGCTGATTCGTGTTAATAGCATGGCTAGTCTAAACAAATGCGCTCTGTATATATTTTTAAATTTTATTTTATATTTTTCATATAAAACAAATTTACTCAAAGTACATAATAGTGGAAGATAAAATTAAAAAGTCATACATTTTAATAACATTATTAGCTACAATGTAGATAAAATATTTTTGGCTTTTAAAATCTTTTCTTGAGAAGAATGTATTAGAATATGGCTACTGTAAATAAATTTATGAAGGATTTGACATTGCTTTAGCGAATTTTCCTATTGAGAAATCAGAACATTTATTTTTAGGATTTCATTTCTACTTATATCATTCTATATAAAGACAGTGTCACAGAATTAAGCCTTATTATGAGTAAATTATTTAGAAGAAAAGGAATTTGCTTGCCTTACTTGAGCCACTCTGGGCACTAAAGTGTTGACTTTGATTGTCAACTGGGGCCCTCAAGGTGAAGAATCTGTAACACAATCTTGAGAGGTCCTTAATATAGGACTTCATGAGTATGAAATGAGGCTGTTGAGAGTAGCTGAAGGCACAATTAGAAATGGGAACTGGAAGTTGCTTTGTCTCTATACTAAAACTCAGCTCCCTTCTCCATAGCATTTAGTGTGTGCAGTGTTCTGTCTCCTGTTCTTTCACACTGTGGAAATAGAGATCATTGTTAACCAGTGGAGACTGTGGGATGCATCATCAGGTTATGATAATAACTCTGGTGTCATGATGGCTTAGAAAATAGTTATTTCTCACTCAGCCTACCTGTCCCACATAGGTGAGTAGGGTTCACTGCTCCATGCAATCCTTGAAGTATACGGGCTGACAGAGGCTCCACAATCTTGTACCGGCACCTCAAGACACACAGCTAAGTAGAACAGATCCTGAAGATTTGTGTGTCATGTTTTGCAGTCACAGTTCCCAAATGACACAGATTCGTTCTGATCACATTGACAAGCTAGAATTAGTCTCGTGCAACTAATTAGCTGCAAGAAGCTGGGAAATCTTAGGAACGTTTAGTGAACAGTAATGTGGGTCCAGGCCCAGTGCTTCTTATGACACACCATAGCCCATCTCACATTTCCCTGCATATGTATTACCCCAGCTTTTTTTTTTTTGAAACAGAGTCTTGCTCTGTCACTCAGGCTGGAGTACAGTGGCATGCTCTTGGCTCACTGCAACCTCCTATTCCTGGATTCAAGCATGCTCCTGTCTTAGCCTCCAGGTAGCTAGGATTACAGACATGCACCACCATGCCCAGCTAATTTTTGTAGTTTTAGTAGACACGGGGTTTCACCATGTTGTCCAGGCTGGTCTCCAACTCCTGACCTCAGGTGATCCACCCACCTCAGCCTCCCAAAGTGCTGGGATTACAGGCGTGAGCCACCAAGCCCAGCCTACCCCAACTTTTTGAGATATAATGTTGCTGGTGGCTAATTTTGTCTGACTGGTTGAAATGTTGGGGGAGGGGATTCCAAAAATCTGGACCATCATGTGAAGTAAAGTCAGAGGTTGGGGACAGAAAAATGGAGAAGAGCCTGTAATTTGTAACAGTTATCCTTTAGAAAGGCTTTTCAGGAGTCAGATCATTTTCTTGACTTTTTCAACTATGAGTTTATTACATCTTCAACTCTGTCCTTCTTATGTCCATGTTCAAATCCATAGGCTTTTTAATAAGAAAATTAGGGCCAGGCGTGGTAGCTCACTCTTGTAATCCCAAGACTTTGGGAGGGCAAGGCAGGTGGATCACGAGGTCAGATGTTCAAGACCACCCTGGCCAAGATGGTAAAACCCCTTCTCTACCCAAAATACAAAAATTAGCCAGGCATGGTGGCAGGCTCCTGTAATCCCAGCTACTCGGGAGGCTGAGGAAGAGAATTGCTTGAACTGGGGAGGCGGAGGTTACAGAGAGCCAATATCATGCCATTGCACTCCAGCCTGGGCTACAGAGCGAGACTCCATCTAAAAAAAGAAAGAAAGAAAAAGAAAAGAAAAGAAAGAAATAAAGAAAGAAGAAAGGAAGGAAGGAAGGAAGGAAGGAAGGAAGAGAAAATTAGGGCACCAAGATGGGAGAATAGATTCTCTGAGGGATGGATCAAAGAACTAATATGTATTTGAGAGAACTCTGACAGGTGACATTTGTGGCCTTGTAGCTAATTAACGGGGTTATTTCTGATTAGGATGATGCCTCAGGAGTGGCTCCCAAAGTTCAAGGAGGAGCTAGAAAAGAATAATGGATTTTCATTAAAGCACAGGAGACTGAGGTCCTAAGTAGAGGAACTTCTACCCTTGAATATAATAAATGCTGAATAGTTAGCAGGGGAAAGGAGTGGAGCTTGGCTATATCCACCCTTAAAAAGCAGAGGTCCTGAAATTTAAAGTTGGGTGTGTCCTTAAACGTCATCTAGTCCATCGTTTTAATTTCATTTCTGAAATGTAAACATCAGAAAAATAAATTTAATGGAATGTTAATAGTTATGTCTGGAAAAGTGTGTTGTGGATAATTAAGTTTATAAAATGCTGCTTAAACAAAGTTAAGAAGATATGTTTGCTGCAGGGCTTATTTCAGTATTTAATATGCAATGCACATAGCTACTATCCAAGAGAAGGGATACATCAAGGAACATTTTCTCAAGATTTGACCAGGTTATATATATATATATTTTGAAAGGGTCTTGCTCTGTTGCCTAGGCTGAGGTGCAGTGGTGTGAATTTGGGTCATTGCAGCCTTGACCTCCTGGGTTCAAGCAATATTCCCACCTCAGTCTCCTGAGTAGCTGGGATTACAGGCATGTGCCACTGTGTCTGGGCACATGATGGTTTTTCTGGTCAGAATAATCCCTGTGGCAAATGTACGTGCAGAAATATTGAAATAAACAGTTGTTTCTTCTTGAGAGTTTAAACACTAACACTTCTGTTAGAAAATAGATGCACCTATAAACGTTTTTACCCCACAAGTCCATCAATGTCAGTAGTTCAAATAGCAGTCCAGAGACAGTTTTCTTAAAGGCAATCTTAACCACTATCAGTTATCAACTCTTTGCTTTCTTGGTCTTTGGGTTTCCCATGAGAATTCAAATCTCACCGAAAATGCAACATACAGTTGAGCCTTTTACTGCTCTCCACCTAGAAATCCAGGCAATCTGCACACGTGCTTGTCTGTACAGAATATTCTCGCTGACATCTGCAAAATTCAGTTGCTCATTGATTTCATTTATACAAGGATGATTTGATATTTATTCAGGCCTAAGCTGCAGATAATAATGCAAATACCCCTCAGAAAGTCCTTTAATGCAGGGGTCCGCAACGCCCATGCCGTGGCCAGGTACAGGTCAGTGGCCGTTTAGGAACCCGGCAATACAGCAGGAAGTGAGGAGCAGGCAAGAGAGCATTACCGCTGGAGGTCTGCCTCCTAGCAGATCAGCTGCAGAATTAGATTCTCATAGGAGGGAAACCCCTGTTGTGAACTGCGCGTGCGAGGGGTCTGGGTTGTCCCTTCTCTTTTGAAACTCTAAGGCCTGGTGATCTGAGATGGAACAGTTTCAACCCGAAACTACCCATTATGGCCCTGCCCCACCCTGCACAGTGGAATTTGTCTTCCACAAAACCAGTCCCTGGTTGGAAAAAGTTGAGGACAGCTGCTTTATTGTATTATCCAGGCTGTTCACCTGTTTTCCTACGGCAACCCTGGTGGAATAGAATCTCAGAGACAAACTTTGCTGCATGTATTTGCTCTGGATTGAATTTCTCATTCCCATATGTATATCTGATGCTTGAAAATGACCATAATTACAAAACATAATAAATACATAAACACATAGGAATTTGTCTAAGTAGGATAATATCAGTCTAACTTATCTTTTTTTAGTTCCACTTTCAGCTTGAAAATTCATCACTGGCTCATGGTGCTCATTAATGGTCCTGGCAGAAGACACTGAATGGATACAAAGGGCTCTGACATTACCCAGTTAAGAACACATAGATAAAAACTCAGGATGAAAATCATAATGCTCCCAGGCCATAGTTTATCTTCTGAGATTGCTTTGAAAAGTAAAAAACAGTGACAGAACCTGCCATTCTGACTTGTTCACTTAGTGTATTTGTTCTTCAGTCATGGAAACATTAAAAGTTGTAACTAAAATTAAAATTCAATAAAGGTCAGTTCTCTGGGTTATGAAAGAGAAATCAGACTATAAGAATAACTGAGCTGATCCCCTAAGCTGACCTATAACAGTTAATAATAATGATTTCCAAGGCAGGGTGTGAGGAAACAAACTACTTCTGTGAAGAAAATGGTGAAGCTGTTAAAAAAAAGTTGGGGGGAACAAGGGAAAATGAATATCCTTCATTAACATAATTAAATATCTTTCTTGCTGGGATCATTGCTAGACTCGTTGTCCATAGTAGTTCCATTTTTACCAAAGGAAAGCTTTTTTATTCATGCCAAGTTAGATCATATTAATGGCATTAGGGACTTTCAAATATATTTCAATGACACTTTTTGCAGGAAGAAAATCCATTTTTGAATCCATTTGGAGAATTAAAATACACTATAGAACATTTTTGCTTTTATTGAAAATTTCAAAATCTGGCTGCAATGTGATTGTCAAAATATCTTACTAGAGTCTGCTTGGATCTGATAACAAAAATCAGTAAATCAATTTACATATCATTGAATAATGGACTCCAAAAGGTAAATTTTGCTCTTTTGTTTCTGTTTTGGTTTAGAATGCAGGGGTGTATAAAAAAAGGTGTATAAACAAAAGTTGTAAAACAAAAGGGGAGCACGTGAGTGACATCCTTGTGGTCTGGTACTAAATGAATTTAAGTCATGTAAACATTCCATGTAAGTTCCATTTTGATTCAAATTATGTACAGTATTGAGATATAGTGATGTATTAACAAACTGGTAATATTTTAAGTGTTTTTTAAAAGACATTGAGACATACTTAAGAATATTGAGATGATGATGCTTATAATAAGCCTATGTTTTCTCATTCTAATTCTTATCATGTTTCTATGAAGGGAGCATTATCACATCCTTTTAAAGATTAAGAAAGTGAGTTACTACTTAAACTTTCCTGAAAATTCATAAGAATCTACTAAGCCTTTTAAGCCTGCCTTATGGATCAGATTTGTCATTGCACAGATAAGTAAAGAATAAATACCACATATTGCGAAGTAGACAACAGCTTCCTGCTTAGGTAGAAAATGGATGCGCTGACATCTGTGGAATTTTGTGGCGATACAGGTTAGTCCCTGCACCCTGCAGAGTTGTGCTTTCTCAGTGTTTTCTTGAATGCAATACGCACACAGTCGTTTTAGCATTGGATTAAGTTTCAATTTGTTTTAGCAAGGATATCAAAAGCAAGCTGCAGCACAAAGCAGAAGCCAACACAGGAGAGCTAAGTGTGTCCCTCCCTGGCCCTCAGAGTCCCTAACATGGTCAATCATCTGTTGACAACCCTGTGTACTCAACATGGATTTTATGGAATCAAAGGACCAGAAGATTTAGAGACACTGAATGAGGTCACGGAAACCTATTATTTATTTATTTGTTTTGTATTAGAGACAGGCTGGAGTGCAATCATAGCTTACTGCAGTCTCCAACTCCTGGATTCACCTCAGCTCCCCACAAATAGCTAAGACTAAAAGCACATGCCACCACACCTGGCTACTTTAATTTTTTTTTTTGGTCAGAGTCTCACCATATTGTCCTGGTTGGTCTAGAATTCCTGGTCTCAAGTGATCCTCCTGCTTTGGCATCCCTAACACTGAAAATAAGAGTGAGCCCACAGGCCTGACCGAAAATTGATGAGCTTATAGCAATGGATTTTATTTCTCTTGCATTCATGATGATAATGGAGGTATTTTCTGTTACATACATAATGCATCTATCAAATTATTTCCATATCTAATGTTTCCTGACAGCCATTTCTTATTTCTTCCATAAGTCATGTCATGTTAAAATTTATTTTAAAGCCATGAAGAATTCTTAAAACTGACCACACTTCTATTCATTTTAGGTTGGTTCATGGTCACAAATCTCTTAGCACTCTATGTGCTATGGAAATATATTATAAATTCAGAATCTGTCTTCTTGTTTGGAAAGGTGAACTCCCAGTTATTATGAATCGGTGGGAGCAGATGGAATGTTCTTGATTACATTTAAAAAATCTTTCAGGGTCATTCTACATGATTGCATGCTAAATAACATCCACTTTCAGTCCATTTCATACTAATAATGATTTCCTGGTAAACAGTCATTTCCTCCTTCAGTTTACCTGAGAGAACTTCTCATATTCTGAATGCTTTGATATGCTTAGGTAAGGTTACATGTATATGACTGTAATGGATGGTATTGATTATAGAATCACAGACAAGCTTTACTGGTGGAAAACTGGTTGGAAAAGAAATGTTATCGACAATTTAAAGCTTAATATAACACATAAAAAATGAGTTCAAGTGCTATGCTTGGAAGCAACAACAATGTGAACTCAGCCCTTCTCAAAGATTATATTTCTTTCAAGGGGTCTGGAAGCAATATTATGAAGGGATTGTAAACCCAGGCAGTACAACCAGTCTGAACTGACTAAATCTTGTCTTTGTTACCTATCATCTGTGTGAGCTTGTGCAGAGTGTACATGATTCCTGTGTTTTTGTTTCAGTTTTGTCAACTGTTTGGAAAATCACTAGTTTGAGATAATCTTAACATGTATTTTATGAAGTAGTTAAGAAGATGCAATGAAATGACTAAGTGCTTAGAATTGTGTCTGTACATATCAAGGACACAGTAGGCATCAGGTGATGATAATCATAACAATTAGTATTTTTCCATCTCACTGGAATTAGCTGTGGTTATGTCTTTGACTGATCTCTTTCCACACATTTAACTAATATTCTATAAAATGTTTTCCTGTGATTTTTTTGTCTGTATTTCTTATCCTGCCATTTTATCATTCCTTATTTGCTTATTTAATTAACTCATTTTTTCAGCACACATTTAGTGAATATCTATTTTGTTTCAGGTCTTGTGAAAAACACCCCCTGCAAAAAAAATCTTTGCCTTCTGATAACCTGTAGTAATCACATAGTCACATTGGAAGGATAAGAGTAATGAACTTTGGGAATACTTTGAGAACACTAAGAAAGGTACCTATTGAACCATCTTAACAGTCATGAAATGCTTCCTGGACAAAATGACTTCAAAAGAAAGATATAGAGATGCATAGGAGTTAGACAAATTGAGAGAATGAGGAGAGGTTATGGTGGTGGGAATATGATGGGATGATGGAAAAACACAGATAAAGACATTGTATTGGACTTTCTTTTCCACAGAAACAGAACCAACAGGAGATTACATATACATGTAAGTATACATACAGACATATTTAATATATACACATACATACATGTGTATATATATACACACATATACATTGATATGTGCATACAATATGTATATGTATATTTGTATATATACACATGTATGTATGCATACATATTTATATATATACACATACGTACATGTGTATATATATGTGTATGTGTATATGTGTGTATACATATGTACCTACACATATTATTGTAGCCACGTATATAAATATAACAACACAATAATATACAATATGTATGTATGCATGCATGTATACATACAACTGTGTATGCATGCATATACATTTATGTGTGTATATACATGTGTGTGTGTGTGTGTGTGTAGTGAGAGAGAGAGATTGATTTTAACTAATTGGCTTACTTGATCACCTGATTGAGTGAGGGTTGTGAGGGCTGGCAAATCTGAAACCTGTAGGTCAGCTCAGTGAGCTGGAAATTCAGATGAGAGTTAATGTTGCAGTCTGGATAATTCCTTCTTCATTGGGCAATCCCTTTCTTTTAAGGACTTCAGCCAATCAAATGGCTAACATTATGAAGAGTAATCTGATTATAAATGTTAATCACATCTAAACAACACCTTCATAGCAGCATTACACTAGTGTTTGGCCAGACAGCTGAGAAGCATATCCTAGACAAGTTGATACATAATATTAACTATTACATAGATCAAGAGAGCATCACACACTGAGGTACTAAAAGAAATGAAGAATAACTGGGAAAGAGAAAGAAAAGCCAGCAATTACCCATGAGAGTTAAATTAGGATCAGATTACACAGAGCCCCTAAAATAGGAGCTCACTCTCTATCTTAGCTGTTTGTACTTTAACATTCACTCAACTGAAAGAGACAGTGGCTGAATAATTTCAAGGAAGAGAGTTATACTTTAAGCCTATAGCAATGCCCCTCTAGCTCCATTTCATTCCTTGAAATGGCCACACTCTCTATATTTTTTTCTTTAAGGCGCATAATCCTGCCATTCTCATATATATCGTTATACTTGAATGTAACTAGACTTCAATAGTACTAAAGTAAAATAAGATATGATCTTTATTTTCTATAAAGACAAAGTTCCAACATTAGGTAAATTATAAAATTCCTCCTATATCTTAACATGCTTTGTCACTTTTTTCTCAATTGTCTTTGGTATTCTTGCCCTAAACCAATAATCTGTGAAGATGGAATTCTACCTTATTTGAGTAAAATGTTTTCAGTAGCATGCCTATCAAGCCAAGCTGCTGGAGATGTGCCTGCTTCAATGCTGTCCAACAGAACTTTCTTCTATAAGAGAGATGTTCTACATCTGCACCGTCTGCAGTGGTAGCCATTGGCCATTAGATCTATTGAGATCTATTGTGGCTAGCGATATTGAAGAACCAAATCTTAAATTTTATTCACATTTAATCAATTACAATTAAAATCAAAATAGCCAGGTGTAGCTAGTGGCTTCTGTATTGGACTGTACTGCCTTCATCTTTGCCCAGAACGCTGGCATCAAAGACTCTGGCGTCAGAGGAAGCACGAATGCCTCTCCTCTTTAAGGGAAGAATCTAATGGCTCAGGGGATATTTACTACCGGAGCTGATGTTCCCTTCTCTTCTAGACCACAGTTCAGAGGCTCCAGAATTCCACACTGAAATGGCCAGAAATGTCCATCTGAGACCTATGCTGATGATTTTCTCAAGTCTGCCCTTTGGAGGGAATTTCTTGTAGTCAGAGTAGGGAGTTGTGGTTAGAGTTTTCGAGTGTGCTCCTGGTTTTAAATTGATGTGTGAGGGACCACAGAGTATTGAGATGAGGCTAGATATGAGAACAAAAAGGGCATAGGCCAATTACCTGCTCTTCTGTGCCAATAAGTTATGAGAATTCTAAATCTGAACCTGGCTTTTGAGTCTCAGGTTCCCAAGCCAAATGTGGGCTGTGAGTCTCTTACAGATGTGTATTCATTTTAACTTGGCCACGGAAGAAGAAACACAGCAAAAATGGAGGAAGGAGCACTGTTGGCTTGCCCTGGAGATGGGGAGAAATGAACTTTTACCTACCCCTCAAAACAATAAACAGGAAAATAAAGCGGAACTTTGTCATGTGGATTTCTTAAGAGATTAGAAGATTGAAGAAGAAAAAAAATCAAGTTAACAAGTATTTATTCTGTTTTTGCTATGATCATGCATTTATCAAGATTCAATATTTTGTTGAACTGTTGTTAACTCTTAAATTAACTTAATTGATTACTCTTAAATATTTAGAAATAAGGTAGATGAGCCCCCATGTGTATACTTGCCTCAGGCCTCAAAAGTTTTAGAGGTGAGCCTGGTGCCTACACTGGAATCTTCCATTTTGATACCCAGTGTGTTGTCTCATTATTAATTTATGTTTTCATTTTTCTCTTACCAGATTGTGAGACAATCTATTCTTCAATGACTAATAAATCCCTTAATAATATAATAATCCTTAATAGATGAGAGTTGAAGGAAAAAACAAAATAAATACCACAAAAATAGCACAGATTTATTCCCTCTGCATCTGCAGATGGGAAGTGCCCCAGTGCTGGAATGATTAGGCCACCAAACATATTTTTTAATCTTAAAACTCAGGTATTCTTACAATGACAATCACTTTCTCTCTATCAACCTAACCAGTAGATATAAGAACCTTTTGCATTTTTTTTACAAATACTTTTATGTGGATGATGGATGGAAGGAAGGAAGGAAGGAAGGAAAGAAGGAAGGAGGGAGGGAGGGAAGGAAAATGAGGAAGGAGGGAAGGAAGGGAGGGAAGAGGGAGGGAGGGAAGGATTGAAGAAGGAAGGTAGGAAGAAAAGAAGGAAGGAAGAAAAGAAAGGGAAGGAAGGGAAGAAGGAAGGAAAGGAAGGAGGGAAGGAAGGATGGGGAGAGGGAGGGAGGGAAGGAAGGAAGAAAAGTTGGGCATTTATGTGTGTGTTTTCCCACTTCAGATCTCAAATTATTAACCTGCTGGCAGCACTGTCATAGTCTGGCCTTAGGTAAGCTTGAGACTCATGATTTGATGGAAGGATATATTTAATGGTAAGCATGTCTCAAACATCAGTTGTGTGTTAGATCTGAGTTACACAATAATATCCAACATGTTCTTTCCTCTCCTATAGTTCTAATCCTGTTCATTTATTCCACAAATGTTTGTAGAGAACCCCTCTAAAAGTACTTCTCCCAGAGGATAAATTTACCTCCTAAACAATAGAATTGAGCTTTTTATAATTTCACATTGTTGTAGTGAGAGGAATTTTGGATTTAACATGTCGTATTTCACTAAAAGTAAATGTAAATGAAATATGTATATTGATATCTAGGATGTGTGCTGTAGAAAGGTACTATGTTTACATTTGGAAATAATGCAATAGTTAATAGCTCTCTAATTGACTTAATACTAGATTTTCAATTATCATTTTATATTGCAGTAACTCCTTATTAAACATCATTAATACATTCCTTCTGCCTACTAATCACCTCCATTCTGACATCTCAACTTAAAAAGCCTAAAACGAAACTTACAACATACATGCCTTTCTTCAAAAATAGATTTCACTTTAACTTCTGAAACTTACCCTATAGAATAACAGTTTTGTCCATGTGACTCTAGAATCTTCTGACATCCACATTTGAAAGGAAGAAGTACAATAATCTCTGTTTGCAGATGAAATGATCTTATATATAGACAATCCTAAAGACTTTACCAAAAAGCTGCTAAAACAAATTTAGTAAAGTTGCAGAATACTGAATCAATATGCAAAAATTAGTTATATTGCTATATACTAACAACAGACTATTCAAAAAGTTAAAAAATCGATTTTATTTAGGATAGGATAAACACAAATTAAAATAGAAATAAGTTTAACAAAGTAAATTAATGATCTATGCACTGAAAAGTACAAAACATTGATGAAAGAATAAGACACAAATAAATGAAAGCATATTTTGTGTTTATGGATTGGAAGACTTAACATTTTAAAAGTGGCTTTACTACTCAAAGCAATCTACATATTCCACACAATCTCTACCAAAATTCCAAATGACTTTTTCACAGAAATAGAAAAAAAATTAAAATGTATATGAAACCACAAAAGACCAAGAATAACCAAAGCAATCTGGAGATGAAAGAACAAAGCTGGAAGCATCCTGCTACCCAATGTCAAAATATATTACAAAACTACAGTAATCAAAACAACATGGTACTGACATAAAAACAGATACATGGAGGAATGGAACAGAACAGAAAGCCCAGAAATAAATCCATGCATTTATAATTAATTGTTCTTCAGCAAAGACAGCAAGAACATTAATGAGGAAAAGACAGTGTATTTAATAACTGGCATTAGGAAAACTAAATATCCACATGAAGAAGAATAAAATTGGGCCTTTTTCAAATACTACATACAAAAATAAAATGAATTAAAGTCTTAAACGTAAAACCCAAAACTGTAAAACAAGTTTGTCCAACCCACAGCTTGTGGACTGCCTGCAGCCCAGGATGGCTTTGGGTGTGGCCCAACACACTTTCATAAGCTTTCTTAAAACATTATGAGTTTTCTTTTTTGCCATTTTTTTTAGCTTATCAGCTATGATTAGTGTTAGTGTATTTTATGTGTGGCCCAAGACAATTTTTCTTCCAATGTGGTTCAGGGAAGCCAAAAGATTGGACATTTCTGCAGAGTGCTAGAAGTAAACATAGGGGAAAATATTTTTGACATGAGTTTGGGCAATGATTTTTTGGATATGATCCCAAAAGCACAGAAAACAAAAGCAAAAATTGACAAATGGATTGGCATCAGACCAAAAAGCCTCTTTATGATGAAGGAAGCTATCAACAAAGTGAACAGACAACCTGTGGAATGGGAGAAAAATATTTCAAACCATACGTATTGTATAAGGGACTAATATTCAAAATGTATCATGAACTCAAGCAACTCAATAGCAAGAAAATATATAACCTGATTAATAAGTGGACAAAGAATCTTAATAATTATTTCCCAAAAGGAAATATGAATATCACTAATCATCAGGAAAATGCAAATAAAAACCAGAATGAGATATCACCTCATACCTGCTTGAATGGCTATTATCAGAAAGATAAAGATAACTAGTGTTGACAAAGATGTGGAGGAAAAGAAACACTGTTTCTCCACTGTACATGGTTGTTGGGAATGTAAACTGGCACAGTCACTATGGAAAACAGTAGAGAGGTTTCTCAAAAAATTAATAGGCTGAGTGCAGTGTCTCACACAGTATGAAAACTGTGTGGAGAGCAGTATAGAGGTTTCTCAAAAAGACAAAACAAAACAAAACAAAAAAACCTAGGTTAGGTGCAATGGCTCACACCTGTAATCCAAGCACTGAGGGAGGCAGATGGGAATGGGTTGCTTAAGCACAGGAGTTTGAGACCAGCCTGGGTAACATGGCGAAAGCCCATCTCTACAAAAACAAAACAAAACAAAACAAACAAACAAACAAACAAAAACCTCAGAAAATTAGCCAAGCATGACGGCAATTGCCTGTAGTCCCAGCTACTCGGGAGGCTCAAATGGGAGGATCACCTGAGCCTGGGGAGGTTGAAGCTGCAGTGAGCCATGATCACATCACTGCATTAGCCAGTCTGGGCAACAGAGTGAGATTCTGTCACACACAAAAAAAGTAGGGAATGACCATAAGATTCAACAATCTCACTTCTTCTTGGTATATATCTAAGGACATAAAATCAGCACGTCAAAGAGATATCTACACCTGCATGGTTAATATATCATTATTCACAATAGCTAAGATATTGATTCAAACTAAATGTCAATAGATGTGAGAATAAAGAAAACATAATACACAAATACACGCACAAACATATATATAAATACAATTCTGCCTTAAAAATGAAGAAAATTCTGTCATTTGCAATAGCATGGATGAATCTGGAAGACTATGCTACATGTAATAAGCTAGGCATAGAAAAACAAATATGCATGATATCAGTTAAATGTGGAATCTCAAAACGTCAAAGTCACAGCAGTAGAGAGTAGAATGGTGGTTTCCAGGGCTGGGGTTGTGGAAATGGAGAGATGTTGCACAAAGTGTACAAAGTTTCAATTATGAAACTAGGCAAGATGAAAAGTTCTGGAGAAAACAATCAAAAAAGATTCTGGAGTCCTCTGTGAATCTATTCTCCCTTTCTCTCCACTTCCAGTCACCACATCTCTCTACTATGTCTAAATAAATGTATTCATCCAATTTTCCATTGGTTGCTGAAACTTGGGCAGTTTATAACTAAACTATTCAACTAGTATTTGTATTTTAACCAGTATTGACTTCTTTACTCTCTGTTCCTGTTGCCAAGTTAAATGTAAAATCCAAAACAGTCCTAAAATGCAGCAGTGATCCCTTCACTCATGAACCCCTAAAACATCTCGTGCTTGTCCTTGCCTCCTAAACCTAAACCCCAAACACTTATGTATTTTTGTATCCTATCTTGTTTTTATCTTCATATCACCCTTCATCTAAATTGTCTTTTATCCCTCCCATGCCTGATGTCTTTTTGTTTCTTACTTGGACTGATGGAATCCTCTCATCTGAAGTACTCTTCTTGTTATCTTATTTCTTAAGATGTTACCTATTCTCTCCTTTAAAACTCAGAACCTGTGGCCTGAAGTGTCAGCATATCAATCCTTGCTTTTATTCAATCAGTCAATATTTTTCAAATATTTGATAAATATATACTATGTGTCACTAAATACCAGTCAACTCTCTTTGGAGTTAAAATAAGAGAAACTCAAATTAAACTTTAATACAGAGACTTATTTAGAACACAATGGCTGAATTGCAATAAGGAATAATGGAAAATTATATACATTAGTGATTCTGTCTTATTCAATGCCATGGTAGAATTAGACTTCAAAACAATAAGCCCAGAATATTTTAAAATAAATAATTAAAGAGTTTTTTGTAAAGTAACAAAATCTCTCCAAGAGCCTAATGGCAACATTCAGTTTAATTTCAGGAAAACCTGGATCCGTGGACAAAACCATCATCACACCTCTCTCCCTATCATGATCTTACTGCTTGCTCTGCGCTGTCATCAAATTTACTGAAGTATTTATTTCCCTTTTACTCATGTACATGACAAAGAAAATTCCCAAGATTAAAGCTCCCCAGTTTCAAAAGAGTGTGGCTGGACTGAGTTGGTATTTTTATCCACTTCAGATATCCAGGTGCCTTACTTCATTTAGGCTGTCATAACAAAATACCATAGACTAGGAAACTCATAAGCAACATAAATTTATTTCTCATAGTTCTGGAGACAGAAAGGTGGCCAAGATCAATGTGCCAGATGATTCAGTGTTTGGATAGGGCCCACTTTCTCATAAATGGCAACTTCTTGCTTTGCTCTCACATAGTAAAAGGAGCTAGCCAGCTCTCTAGGCTCTTCTATAATGGCACTAATGCCAATCATGAAGGTTCTACCTTCATGACCTAATCATCTTCAAGGGCCCCTCTTTCTAGCTCCATCACCTTAGGGTTTGGGATTTCAACATGTGCATTTTGAGGGGACACATACATTCAGATCATAGCAGCAGAAAATTATCCATTTGGTTCTACTTGGATTATTTGCAGATACAGTATTTTTGAGCCAGGGTTTGGAGCTACTTAGTTTCAGCATGGCTGGGAAAAGTGGCTGCTTCCAGAAAACAGAGCGTTCTGGGTGTCCCTAGTATCAGAGGTCTCCAGTGCAGGGATTTGTGAAGATGAATAAAAGGATCAAATCCTGCCTCAATGATGTCAGAATAGAGTAGAGGGATGAGATGCTTCTCTCTGGATACATTTAAAGCCGTTTTCAAATTCAGTAAGATATTTTACCTAATCTTAGTATTCTTCTTTCCTTTATTGCATTAATTTGTAATTTTACACTTTGAAACATTAATCTCAATTTTAGGATTTTGGGGTAGTTACATTTAACATGGATTTTTAAAATAGCTGAACTTGTGGGGAAACATAAGATCAAATTAGTTTTTAATATATTTTTCAAGTAATTGAGTTGCAGCAGTGTGCTTTCACTTCCCTATCTAACCTTACTTCTCTTTGTGACTCTTCTGAACTATTCTCAGTTTGATGGGATTGCTCCAATTAAATTTTACAAAGCCTTATGAATGTCACTATCCAGGTATTTTAAAAAGTTTGGAAAGCACTTAAAATTCTACTGGGGGAACAAAGCCAGCAGCACCTCCTGCAGTACTTCCTTCCTTCTTCTCTTACACCTGGGCTACTTTATTTATATGGCATATTCTTTGTTGCCAAAAATATATTTAGTACACTTACTCCTCTAATTACCAGAGCACATAGACTCCTTTCAGAGAAACTTGGAGAGGGGTCCCCACACTAAGAGCCAAATGGGAAGACGAGTGAGCTATATTTCTAAGAAATTTGTTGAATAAAAATGTATGATCTCCAGTGGGCAGCAACCTGAGTAAATTTTGAGTTAGCCACATGATGGGATTGCTGGAAATTGTGTCAAAGATCAGAGAATGTGAGGAAATTATAATAACAAGTGGGTGTTATTTTTAGAATTATTTATGTTTCAGAAGAAGAGTAGAAAGAGAAGCATAATGACTTTCCAATTTCCCATTCCAACTCATTCAATAGTTCAGTGACATTCTTTTATTAAAACAATTTACCATTGGATTTTTATAGAAAAAAGTTTCCTGGGGGCTGACTAATCTTTATTTAGGACCCTTCTCTCAACTATCCATTTTTCCCTGGTGTTACTGATTATCACTTCCAGACAATATACTGAATGGTGAGCTGTCCTGAATAATTCCAAATTTCTTAATTTTTTAATATTTCCAGAAAATATGTAAAGACCCTCACAGAAAATGGAAGGCAATGATTTAAATACTATAAAAGTGTGCTTTATTTAACAACAAAAGTCAGTATATTGAGATCCTTGAAAAGCGAAAATAGTTTAAATTTCAAGGATTGATACATATTTATAATATTTGAGGGGATAGAATCATAAAAATTTCTTTGTTGAGATGTAACATGAAGTAAAAAAGAGTTTTCCAGAAAACAAAATTTAAAAAAACACCATTAATCACTAGCTTTTGTTGTTTCTGCTGAACATAAATGAATTAATTCATTAATTACTCATGACCTTTTTCTTAAGTATCAAATTTACATACCTTTAATTCAGTATTTGTAACTTTTTCTGATTCACTTTCGGTTACACTGATGTGTATGCATATGCAGCTTTTTGTGCTACTTGCATTTTTGTTTCTTATATCTTCAACAATTCAAAATGATAATACCATTTAAAAGAATATAAAAGGGAATCCAGGATTTTCATCTGTTTTTCATTTGTATGTAAATCTATTATCTTATTCATCCCCTTAGTTGAATTATATACCATTTAAAATTAAAGAATTTATCTCTAAAATAAGGTGGGCACTTTTAAACTAGTCTAAAAGTATGATCTTGATGGCATATATTTTGCTGAAAACAAATTCTGTTAGCTTTAAAGTCTATGACCTATTTTGAGAGCTTTGACCATTTCTATTTTCCTCGTTCACACTGCTTGGCGTGTGACTAGAAATTATCTATCCACAAAATGATTGCCATTTTAATCTTGCATCTTGTTATAATCTGGTGAAATACATTTTAAGTGACAATTAATAAACTAAGTTTAAATTAAAATTCATTCCCAATGGGGCACCACCATTTAGCGGCCTTATCTTGCCTCATTCATGTAGATAATCATATAATGAGATACCTGCATATAACACTAAGCTTGTTTGTGTGCTGTCAGTATCAATTCCTCATCTCTCTGTGTGGCTTTTGACATGTGTGAAAAGACTAATTCTCATTCTAAAAGTATTAAACACTGGAAAAAATGTGTATCAAACTCAACAAAATTTTAGCAAATAGAGATTTCAAAGAAGAAAAATAAAATAAAATCACATAGATTCACCATCTAATTTCTTAGATTAATACACTAGGACCCAGGTAGACCCCAAAAGGTCATTAGTTACCACATATGACATAGCACTGAAGTGGCAGATACTGCTTATTTTTTACTGATTTATTTTTGTATCCAACTTTTATTTTAGGTTCAGGAGATACAAACACACATTCGCTGCATGGGTAAATTGTATGTTGCTGGGGTTTGGTGTACCAATGATTTTGTTATCATAGTATCCAATAGGTAGTTTTCTGATCCTCAGCATCCTCCCATCCTCCACCCGCAAGTAGGCCCTGATGTCTGTTGTTCTCTTCTTGGTGTACATGTGTACTCAATGTTTAGCTCCCACTTGTAAATGAGAACATGCAGTATTTGACTTTTTGTGTTGATTCCCTTAGGGTAATGGCCTCCAGCTGCATCTATGTTGCTGCAAAGGAACGATTTCATTCTTTTTTATGGTTGTGCAGTCTTCCACAGTGTATATTTACCACATTCTCTGTATCCAGTCCACCACTCATGGGCATCCGGCTTGATTCTATGTCTTCGCTATTGTGGTGAACACATATGTGTATGTGCCTTAAGGTAAAGCAATTTAGTTCCTTTGGGTATATACCCAGTAGTGGGATTGCTGGGTCAAATGGTAGTACTGTTTTAAGTGTTTTGAGAAATCTCCAAACTGCTCCCCACTGTGGCTGAACCAATTTATATTCCTACCAGCAGTGTATAAATATTCCCTTTTCCTGAAACTTCACCAACATGTTATTTTTTGACTTTTTTTTAACAGCCATTCTGACTGCTATAAAATGGTATCTCACTGTGGTTTCAGTTTGCATTTCTCTAATGCTTAGTGATGTTGTGCATTTTTTCATATGCTTGTTGACCTCATGCATGTCTTCTCTTGACAAATGGTGTTTATGTCCTTTGTTCATTTATTAATGGGGTTACTTTTTGCTTGCTGATTTGTTCAAGTTTCTTATAGATCCTGGATATTAGACCTTTGTCAGATGCACAGTTTGCAAATATTTTCTCCTATTATATATCTGTTTACTCTGTTGATTCTTTCTTTTGCTGTGCAGAAGCTCTTTAATTTTGTCTCACTTGTCAAATTTTGTCTCACTTGTCAAATTTTGTGTCTGTTGCAGTTGCTTTTGGAGCCTTCATCATGACATCTTTGCCAAGACCTGTGTCCAGAATTATATTTACTAGGTGTTGGCTTGTTCTGGTTGTTCTCAAGAGAAATGCTTCCAGCTTTGGCCCATTGAGTATGATGTTGACCTGGGTTTATGGCTTATATTATTTTGAGCTATGTTCCTTTGATGCCTACTTTGTTGATGGTTTTTAACATGAAGAGATGTTGAATTTTATCTAAAACCTTTTCTGTATTCATTAAGATTATTAACATCTGTTCTTTTGGATTTTCTTTGCTCAACAGATCTTTCTCCAGCCTTTTACTTTGAGCCTGTGGGTGTCATTGCTTGTAAGATGGGTCTCTTGAGGATAGCATACTATTGAGTATTGCTTCTTTATCAAACTTGCCATTCTTTGGCTTTTTTTTTTTTTTTTTTTTTTTGGAAATGTATTCTCACTCTGTTGCCCAGGCTGGAGTGCAGTGGCATGATCTCAGCTCACCACAACCTCTGTCACCCAGGTTCAAACAATTCTCCTGCCTCAGTCTCCTGAGTAACTGGAATTGTAGGCACCTGCCACCATGCCCATCTAATTTTTGTAGTTTTAGTAGAAACAGGCATTAACCATCTTGGCCAGACTGGCCTTGAACGTCTGATCTCATGATTCACCCTCCTTAGCCTCCCAAAGTGCTGGGATTACAGGAGTGAGTCACAGTGCCCAGCCTCTGTGCCTTTTGAGTGAGGCATTTAGCTAATTTGTGTTCAAAGTTAATATTGATATGGGAAGATTCAATCCTGTCATTGTTTTGTTAACTAGCTATTATGTAGACTTTATTATATAGTTGCTTTATAGTGTTGGTGGGCTGTACACTTAAATGTGTTTTTGTGGTGGCTGGTAATGATCTTTCATTTCTGTGCTAGCACTCTCTGAAGAAACTATTGTGAGGCAGGTCTGGTGGCAACAATTAACTCAGAATTTATTTCTCTGTGCTGGGCATGGTGGCTCATATCTGTAACACCAACAATTTGGGAAGCTGAGGTGGGAGGATCACTCTAGACCAGAAGTCTGAGAATTTGCTTGTATGAAAAGAATTTTATTTCTTCTTCACTTATGAAGCTTATTTTGGCTGGATATTAAATTCTTGGTTAGAATTTCTTTTTTTTAAGGATGCTGAATGACATGGTTTGGTTGTGTCCACACCCAAATATCTTAAATTGTAGTTCCAAATAATCCTCATGTGTCATGGGAAGAACCAAGTGGAGATAATTGAATCACAGGGGCAGATTCACCCATCCTGTATTCATGATAATGAGCTAGTTCTCACAACATCTGACAGTTTTATAAGGGGCTTCCCCCTTTGCTGAGCACTCGTTCTCTCCCCTGCTGCCCTCTGAAGAGATGACTTTCAGCACGATTCCTCAGGAAGTTTCCTGAGGCTTCCGCAGCCATGTAGAACTATGAGTCAATTAAACCTCTTTTCTTTATAATGTACCCAGTCTTGAGTATCTTTATTAGCAGCATGAGAACAGACTGACACAGTTAACTGACACCGGGGAGTGGGTCACTGCTACAAAGATACCCGAAAATGTGGACGTGACTTTGGAACTGGGTAACATGCAAAGGTTGAAACAGTTTGGTGGGCTCAGAAGAAGTAAGGGAGATGTGGGAAAGGTTGGAACTCCCTAGAGACTTGTTGACTGGCTTTGACCAAAATGCTGATAGTGATATGAACAATGAAGTCCAAGCTGGTGTGGTCTCAGATGGAGATAAGGAATGTGTTAAAAACTGAAGTAAAGGGTTACTCTTGCTATGCAAAGAGGCTGGTATCATTTTGTCCCTGCCCTAGAGTTCTGTGGAACTTTGAACTGGAGAGAGATGATTTAAGGTATCTGGTAGAAGAAGTTTCTAAGCAGCAAAATGTTCAAGAGGAAACAGAGCATAAAAGTTTGGAAAACGTGCAGAAGCCTGACAATGTAATAGAAATGTAAAACCCAATTTCTGGGAGAAATTCAAGCCCACTGCAGAAATTTGCAAAAATAAGGAGAAGCATAAGTAAGAAATAATCTCCAATAGAATGGTGAAAACATCTCCAGGACATGTCAGAGTTCTTCATAGCCACTTCTCCCATCACAGGCCTGAGGCCTACGAGAGAAAAATGGTTTCATGGTCCAGGTCCAGGGGCCCCCTGCTCTATGTAGCCTTGGAACAGGGTACCCTGCATCCCAGCTGCTTGAGGTCCAGCCATGAAGGGGCCTATGTACAGCTCAGGCCATTGCTTCAGAGGGTGCAAGCCCCAAGCCTTGGTAGCTTACAGGTGGTGTTAGTCCTATTAGTGCACAGAAGTGAAGAACTGAGGTTTGGGGACCTCTGCTTGGATTTCAGAGGATGTATGAAAGTTCCTAGATGTCCAGGCCAAAGTTTGCCACAGGGGCAGAGCCCTCATGGAGAACCTCTGCTAGGGCAGTGTGGAAGGGAAATGTGGGGTTGAAAACCCCACAAAATGTCCCCACTGGGGCATTTCCTAGTGGAGCAGTGAGAAGAGGGCCACCATCCTCCAGACTCAAGAATGGTAGATCCATTGACAGCTTGCACTGTGTACCTGGAAAAGACACAGATATTTAATGCCAGCCCATGAAACCATATAGGAATGGGGCTGTACCCTGCAAAGCCACAAGAGAGGAGCTACCCAAGGCTGTGAGAGCCCAGCTGTTGCATCCGCATACTCTGGATGTGACACACAGAGTCAAATGAGATCATTTTGGAACTTTAGGTTTTAACCACTGGGCCTACTGGATTTTGGACTTGCATGGGGCCCGTAGCCCCTTTGTTGGCCCATTTCTCCCATTTGGAACAGGCATATTTACTCAATGCCTGTACCTCCATTGGATCTAGAATGTAACTAACTTGCTTTTGATTTTACAGGCACATAGGCAGAAGGGACTTGCCTTGTCTCAGCTGAGACTTTGCACTTGAACTTTTGAGTTAATGCTGGAATGAGTTAAGATGTTGGACAACTGTTGACAGAGCATCATTGTGTTTTGAAATGTGAGGACATAACCTGGGAGGAGCCAGGGGCAGAATGATATGTTTTGGCTGTGTAGCCAAATCTCAGCTCAAATTATAGTTCCCATGATCCCCACATGTAGTGGGAGGGATCCAGGGGGAGGTAGTTGACTCATGGTAGTTGTTACTCTCATGCTGTTCTTTTGATAGTGAATGAGTTTCCATGAGATCTGAGGGTTTTATAAGGGGCTTTCCCCCCACTTTGCTCTCATTCTTTTCTCTCCTGCCACCATGTGAAGAAGGACATGTTTGTTTTTCATTCTGTCATGATTGTAAGGTTGCTAAGGCCTCCCCAGCCTTGCAGAACTGTGAGACAAATCTTTTTTCTTTATAAATTACCTAGTCTTAGATATTTCTTCATAGCAGTGTGAGAATGGACTAATACACTGAATATAGGCTCTCAATCTCTTCTAGCTTGTAATGCTTCTGCTCAAAGGTCCACTGCTAGTCTGAGGGGTTTCTCTTTGTATATGACTTATTCCTTCTCCCTAGCTGCCTTGAATATTTTTTTCATTTTCATTGATCTTGGAGAATCTGATGACTGTGCTTCGGTGATAGTCATCTGGTATAGTATCTCCTAGGGGTTTTCTGTATTTCCAGAATTTTCATTTTAACCTCTCTAGTGAGATTGGGAAAAATTTTGGTATGATATTTTCAAATATGTTTTCCAAGTTTCTTGCTCTCTTTCCCTCTTTCTTAGATGCCAATGAATTACAGATTTGTTCTCTTTACATAATTCCATATATCTCGTGGTTTGGTTCATTTTTTAATTATCTTTTCTTTCTTTTTGTATGACTGAGTTGATTCAAAGAAAAACTATTCAAGCTCTGAGATTCTTTTTTCAACTTGGTCTGTTATGATGTTAATACTTACAATTATATTATGAAATTAATATAGTGAGTTATTCATATTTAGAATATCAGTTTAGTTCTTTCTTAAAATGGCTGCTTCAACTTTTAGCTTTTGTAACTGTTTACTAGATTCCTTAGATTCTTTTGATTGGGTTTTAACTTTCCCTTGAATCTTGATGAGCTTTGTTGACACCAAGATTCTCAACTATGTGTCTGTCATTTCAACCATTTTAGACTTCTTAAGAACCATTGCTGGGAAGCTAGTGTGATCATTTGGATGTGTCTTCCTACATCCAAATGTAAGTAGAGTTTAGAGTTGCCTGTGTTCTTGTGCATTTTTTTCCTTATCTAATGTTTCAAGTTGCTGTCCTTGGGACGGAGCTTTTTGCTTTTATATTCTTTGATGCTTTTGGGAGTTTGTGGTATAAGTTGAAGTTAATCAATTGGCTTTATTTATTAATGATTTTAGAGGAACAAGGCTCTCCTCCACACTCCTGAGCTGCATTCTCTAATCTTAGGGGCTTGGGACTGGGCCCATAGCTTTATTCTGTGACCCCTTGAGGTTGACCACCTGCTGTGCTGTAAGGGCCAAAGTGTCCCCTGACTGTGACAACAACACTCCAATGGGGGTGCTGGCATAGGTGCTTTGGCTGGGTACCAATAGGTCAACAGTGATTGCGGGAGGCAGCTGGTGGCTGCACAGTGGTAGAATTCTTTCTGCAACAACAACCCTGCTAGGCAGGGTCTGTCAGTGAAAGAGCTATGGTGGTGACAGCTGGCATGTGGTATGGCTAGGCAGTTAATGCTGCTCTGAAAGCAAGTACTTTCAGTCAGGAACCCTGGGAGAAGCTGGCATATGGTGGCAGGGTGCTCAGATCAGACTGGCCCTGTTCCATGAGCAAGATAGCCCTGATTTGTTGGTCATGCAACCAACAAGGCTAAAGCCACCTAGAAGAGTATGACAAGCCTTGGGGGATGAGTGCCACCTTACCCAGGTCTCTGGGCTCTATGCAGGCTGGAGGTTTTGTCTCTGCCAACTCTCTAGGCAGTTCTCCCTGCCAGCTCAAATTTCCATATTGGTCATAGGGTCTCCTGCAGCTAGGATTCTGGAGATCTGAGATCTGTGAAAAGAGTGGGCCACTGCACAGCTATTTCACTCCCTTTTTCCTCAGCAGCCACTTGGGGCCAGACACAAGTCCTAGTGCCCAGCAACCCCATGCATGTTGACAAGCTTCTTCCCCTTTCAACCCAGGATATGCATCCTCCCTCCATCCACTCTCAATGCCTTCGTTCCCAAGATCTGTTCAGTGTGTGCTTGTCTTCTTCATGGCCTGGTCTTGCAGTGGGACAAGCTCTTCCTAGCTGCATCTAATTGGCCATCCTGGCTCTTCTCATCTGTTTATCTTTCAGTCTAATGTTCCTTCTAGCACGACTATCTGCTGTGTGAATATAAGAACATGTGACATTAGCAGAAATGAAAAAAAAAATCCAGAGACAAATACACAAGAGGATCACCTTAGTGGATAGCTTTCCACTTACTTTAGGCTTGGATGTTACCTCAGAGATATAGTAATGAGAGTTAAAATGACATATAAGGCAATCCACCAGGGGAAAAAAGTTAAATTTCGTCAAATAAATAGTTCGAGGAACAGCAGAAACTGAGATTTCTCTGAGATTCATCAGCATCCAGATGTTTAAGAGGAAGTTCTAGTTTGTAAAATGGATTATATTCCATAAACCATTAGTGAATTTATAATATGAAAGTTTTTAAAGTAATCATGCTCCATTTAACATCTATTCAACTGGCAAACTTCAAACAATTAACATTTAATTGGTGAGAATACTGTATTAAAAATAGCATGCCTTATTGTCAAATGATTTGGCTTGCAAACTTAAAAATATCTTGACCTAATGAATCAAATTCTGGGAAAGGATACTAAAAATAATTGTAAAAGCAGTAGTACAATATGCACATTATATTTTACTTTGCATGACTAATTATAGCTATAAAAAATAAAAATGAGTAGAGAAAACCTTAAATAAGTTACTACTCATCTTCAAAAGAGAAAATAACATAGACATTCACTGTGGTAATTGTGAATTGGAAAAAGCATGAACAATTCTTTTTGCATAATAGTAAGTTTAAAAGGCAGAATGCAAAAATATTATGGTGTTGAACTCATTTTTATGTTAAGAAACACTGGAAGTTATATTTATAAATGCAAACACTCATTTTAGTACCTGGGGAGTATAAGTGAATATCCTTTCTTCTTTGGCTGTCTCTTCAAATTTCCAGCAATTTTATCAATAAATGCAATATGAATCTCCTGACTCACTTCACCTTCAGTGGTTTGGGCCACTTCTCAAAATCCTCTACTGGTATTTTGGGAAATATCTATAGTGTTACATAAGTCCTCTGCAAAGTAGGCCCCGATATTTTCTTTCTCCTTTCTAGATGGTTTTGGATGTCTACAAAAGAATTCCAGAATCATCCTTGAGATTCCAGATGCCTCTCCAGAGAAAACTGCCTCTGGAGTTTTCAGATAAGGCTACCTCTCTTAGAAACTAACTCTTTTTTTTAAATTAATTAATTTATTTTTATTATACTTTAAGTTTTGGAGTACATGTGCAGAATGTGCAGGTTTGTTACACAGGTATACACGTGACATGGTGGTTTGCTGCATCCATCACCTTATCATCTATATTAGATATTTCTGCTAGTGCTATCCCTCCCCTATCCTACCACCCCCTGCTATCCCTCCCCTAGCCCCCACCTCCCAACCGACCCCTGTGCATGATGTTCCCCTCCCTGTGTCCATGTGTTCTCATTGTTTAATACCCACTTATGAGTGAGAACATGCAGTGTATGGTTTTCTGTTCTTTTGTCAGTTTGCTGGGAATAATGGTTTCCAGCTTTATCCATGTCCCTGCAAAGGACATCAACTCAACCTTTTTTATGGCTGCATAGTATTCCATGGTGTATATGTGCCACATTTTCTTTACCCAGTCTATCATTGGTCACAGTGCTGCAAGACTCATGCTCGACCCTCCATCTCTTGGGGCAGGAAGGTTCTCTATGTTCTGTGCAAACACCGGAATACCCTTAGAAAACAGCAAAGAGTATTTTGAAAATGGTGAAGAGGAGGGAATTCTCCTTTGGATATATAAAATGTCAATTTCATAGACTAGGACAGAATTCCACAGGTGGCAGAATGGAGGACTCCAGAGGACAGAGAAAACTCCATGGCAGTTTTCTCCCTTAATACAGTATTCCATTCTCCTCTATAAATTGCACAATATTCAGGGACCAGAACATTTTTTGTGGATTGATTATTTCTAGCATATATTTTAGACCCACAAATTTAGTAGGCACTCAACAGGTATTAGTAAAACAAATGAGTAAATAAATGAATAAGTGCAGATAGATCACGAGGAGCTACCAGTTCACCTGGATATCCATCATAATGAGGTTAGTTAGTCAAAGAACCACTAGACACAGGGATGTCCATTTGCATCTTGTATGAATGATGTCTAATATGCAAAGTATATCTAACTTGGCCATTTTCAGGAATGTCCAATCTTTTAGCTTTCCTTGGCCACTTTTGAAGAAGAATAATTGTCTTGGGCCACACATAAAATGCATGAAGACTAATGATAGCTGATGAGCTAAAAAAAAAATGCAAAACAAATCTCACAATGTTTTAAGAAAGTTTACAAATTTGTGTTGTGCTATATTCAGAGCTGTCCTGGGCTGCATGTGGCCCGTGGGTCTCAGGTTAGACAAGCGTGATTCCGGTCTATTTTCTAACCATATGTGTTAACTCAGTCCACAAACCTCTGAAATAAGCTTATCTTCCTTTCTACCTCTTTGTGTTTTTGAGAGGCTAGTGTTTCATTGATGTTCTCTTAATAAGCCTAATAGTCTACTACCCTGCCATAGGGAAACCCTCATTTTCTTATTCTGACAGGCTCTCTCTGTTACATCTGTGCTTTGTTACATGCTATTTATTCCTGTGGAAAAGTCTCATCTAGGACCTAGGTTATAGTAGTTATTTAATACAAATTTTTGAATAAGTCAACTATTCATCTGTTAATGACTTTGTTTGAAAAAATATGTAATAAATCCATGATACGTTTTGTATATTTGGGATACTTTTATGTTAATAGGGGCTTTCATTTCTTCTACAAAAGTACTTCCACATTTTAATTTATGGGAAAGAAATAAAATATGTTCTTTAGTTATATTTATCTTATCTTTGGAAAAATCCAAACTCTTTTCGAGGAAAATCCACGTTAAAGTCTTTTGTAAAACACAACCTATTTTATCTTGTAATTATTTTTCATATATATAGGTTTTTCCATATTTTTGCATTAAAAACACTCTGGCAAACATTCTGTGTCATTTGATCTTTAATATTTTATTCATTTATTTAGCCAAAAAATAATTATTGAACACTTAATAAAATGCACTCCATTAGCCAACAGGAGTTTGAAATGGATTGCATAGGTGTTAAAGGGCAGGAGCAAAAACAGTGGCAGGAAGTAAGCATGCAAAAGTACATTTAACAAATGTCATTACAGTTGCACAAGGGCTACAGAGAAAAGTTCAGGGTACAATGATATTATGAAACACTAAGAAAGGTGTCCCAATGTAAGTACTTTACAGTTTAATTCTAAATGATGGCAAGGAGCCATATAAGCTATAGGAACAGAAAATACATTGTCCCCAGAAAGAAGTAAAAATAGTTTGAAAATAAAGAGAAGACCAGGGTGACTGGAATATAATGAGCTATATTAGAATGATGAGAAATTATGCTGCAGAGAAAAGTATGCTGCAGATTATTTAGAGCTATGTAAGCCAAATTTACTATTTTAAGCTGTATTTTTAAAGCAGTGGATCTAACAAACCTATACAAAACACTCTACTCAACAACAGCAGAATGCATAGTTTTCTTAAGCAAACACGAGACATTCCACAGTGTTGATGACATGTTAAGCCATAAAAAGTCTAAAATTTAAGAATATCAAAATCACACCAAGTATCTTTTCCAACCATAATGAAATTAATCAAGAAATCAACAACAGGGAAAATTGGAAAATTCATAAGTAAGTGAAAAGTAATGCAGTGTTGAATAACCATTGGATCAATGAATAAATAAAAAATGAATTAGAAAATACTTTGAAGCAATCAAAAATAATACAGCATAACAAAACATGGGTGCAGAAAGAGCAGTATGAAGAGTGAAGTTCATAGTGATAAAAGACTACATTAAAAAAGCAGAAAGCACGATAGTGGGACAATTAGAAAAATTCAATAAGGTTTGTAGCACTGTATTATTAATTTCTTGATTTTTGTGATGTAGCTACATTTTTGGGAAAATATACACAGACTTATTCTAGAGTACAAATGCATTGCATCTGAAACATACTGTCAAATAGTTCAGAAAGAATGGACTAAAGTAAATGTGGTAAAATGTTAACATATGAGGAATCTAAAGTTTATACAAGAATTCTTTGTGCCATTTTTTAACTCCTGTAAGTCTAAAGTTATTTTGAAATGGGAAGACTAATCAATTATCTAAAATAAATAAGAAATATCACAAATAACCTGACTTATTATTCAATGGCTGTAAAACAAGAACAAACTAAGTGCAAAGGTCGCAGAAGTGAGTGAACAACAAACATTTAAGGCAAAAGCAACAATATACAACATTGAAAATCAATTTTAAAAAAAGATTGAAGCTGAATCGATTTTTATACTTAAACTTAACCAAAAGATCAAGAAGCAATAATTGGTTTTTAGAAATGATAAAACTGGCAAACCCTTAACTAGACTCACTAAATCAGTAAGATAGAATACTAAAATGAATAATCAGAAATAAATGAAGAGACATAACAGCTGATGACAAAGGAATAAAAAGGATTATAAGAGGTTATTATAAATAATTGTAAACCAACAAACTATATAACCAAGAAGAATAGATAAATACCTAGAAACAAACACATTACTAAGACAAAATCAAGAAGAAGCAGAAAGTTTAAACAGACTAAGAGCAACTAAGGAGATTGAAATAGTAATCAAAACCTCCCAACAAATAGAAGTCCAGAACCAGATGGCTTCACTGGTGAATTATATCAACAATCAAGAACAAATTTCAATTCTTCTCAAACTCTTCCAAAAATTGAAGAGGAAGTAACACTTCCAAACATATTCTAAGAAGCTACTATATCCTGATATCACAGGACGATGAAGACTCCAGCAGAACATAAAACTATAGATCAGTATCAATAATGAATATGGAGGCAGATATTATCAAGAAAATATTAGCGAGCCTGAATTCAGCAGCATATTAAAAGGATTATACACCATGACTGAGTGGGATTTATTCCTGGTATGCAAAGATGGTTCAATATATGAAAAATCAATTAACTTGATATACCATATTAACATAATAAAGAATAAAAATTATACCATTGTCTCAATAAAAGTACAAAAAGCATTTGAAAAAAATTGCAATCTTCCATAATAAAAAGCACTCTAAAATCTTAGAATTGAAGAAACTTAACCTCAGTGTAGTAATAAAGGCCATATATGAAAAGCCCACAGCTAATACCATACTTAATTGTGGAAAAAATCAGTTTTCCTTCTATGATTAGGCATGAGACAAAGATGCCCATTGTTGCTATTTATATTCAACAAAGTATTGGAAGTCTTAGACAAAGCAATTAGGCTAGAAGAAGAAATAAAAGGCATACAAATAAGAAATGAAGAAGTAAAATTGTCCCTGTTGCAGACAATATGACCTCACATATAGAAAACTCTAAAGACAAAAAGAAAGAAAGAAAAAGAAAGAAGAAAGAAAAAGAAAGAAAGAAGAAAGAAAGAGAAAGAAAGGAAGGAGAAAGAAGAAATAAAGAAGAGAAGAAAGAAAGAAGAAAAGAAAGAAAAAGAAAGGACAGAAGAAAAAGACGGAAGGAAAGAAACTGTTAGAACTCATAACATTTGGTAAAATTGCAAAATACAAATTTAAGATGCAAAATCAGTTGAAATTTTATAAACTAAAAAACAATCGTAAAAGGAAATTAGGAAAACATTCCTATTTAAAATAGCACCAAAATAAATAAATACTTAGAAAAAACTTGATTAAAGAGGTGAAAGTCTTAAATAATAAAAACTACAAAACACTGAGAAAATAAACAGGGCAGGATGAAATGAAAAGATATCTTATGTTCATGAATTGTAAAACAATATTATTAATATGTCCATACTGCCGAAAACAACATACAGATTCAATTTAATCCCTGTCAGATTCCAGTATTTTTCAAAAAACAGAAAGAAAACATTCAAAATGGTCAGCAGGTGTGGCAAACCACCCTGGCACATGTATACCTATGTAACAAACCTCACTGTTCTGCACATGTATCCTGGAACTTAAAGTAAAATACAAATAATTAAAGAAAGAAAATATGGTAAAATTGAATGCTATTGAGCATTAAAAGGAAAAAAATTGAAATATGAACTTAAATGAACTTTTAGGAAATTATGTAAGTGAAATAAGCCAGTCACATCAAGATAAATATTGTATGATTCCACTGATAAGAGGCATCTAAAATAGTTGAATTTATAAAATCAAGGAGTAGGATAGTTGTTACCAGGGGTCTGAGGTAGGGAGAAACAGGAAGTTATTAATCATTGGTCTTAAAGTCTCAGTCAATCAAGATTAATATGATTTGGAGATCTTTTGTACAACATTGAATCTATTCATAGTCAATAATGAAGAATTGTTCATTCAAAAACTTGCTAACTGTGTAGATCTCATGTTATGTGTTCTTGTCACAATACATTCAAAATAAACTGGTTATATTGAAGATCAAAGAATTATTGAAGCTTAGAATATATTTTAAGATTAGAGTTAACAAAGAGTTTAAGTATGTAAAACTTGAGGTAAATACAATAGAATGTAAGAGTTTTATTTTTCCCTTTTCTATGAACTTTTTTTGTATCAAGAGAGGTATAGATAGCTGCAAATCATAGTGGATTCTGGGAATAATAGCCATCGCAGTTGTAAAAATTACTCTAGCTTTAAGACTTGTCAAAACAATTTCATCATTTCAGAAAGAAATTCTGGCACATATGTCAGTGTCAGCTGTGTGACAGTAAAGAATCCAGTTTCAGTGTAAGTGAGTTTAAATGGCTCTTGCTGCCCCCTTAGCTCTCTTTTCCTTAAGAGTGGTTGTTAGAGAAGATCAACATATGGTGTATTTGGCAGTAAAACATCATTAGTGAAAAACACCCACAACTGCAGAAAGTTGGAAGAATTACAACAATTACAAAGAAACTTAGGGCTTGACAATACATGCAGTTTAAAGATGTTATTTTTCTATTTTAAAGGGGATATTGTACTTCAGCAACATTCATTTCCCTAGTTATATAGAAATAACCTTCCATTTTTGTTTAGGAATTAATCCTAAATAAGCATAATACCATTCTGCGGCTACAGTGATTGTTTCAGGGTTCAATCCATGACATACAAACATACGATCAAATTTGCTGGTACTTCTTGAAAGGTTTCTTTCTGCACTAGATTTCCTATTTTGACAATGTAGAATTGAAGTTTCTTTTGCCATCTTTTTCACAATACAAGGAGGATAGAGTCAACCTGAAAAATTGTAAATGGGAGTTAGACAGAAACTGGATCTGTTGATGTTATTAGAACCCTTGTATCCAGTCACATCCTCAAAGAAAATGTTACCTGAGCCAAAGAAAATGTTTCTTTTTGCTTAAGCCTGTTTGGTTGAGTTTGTTGGTGTATTATTCTGTTTTCACACTACTGATGAAGACATATCTGAGACTGGGTAATATAAGGAGAAAGAGGTTTAATGGACTCACAGTTCCACTTGGCTGGGGAAGCCTCACAATCACGGCAGAAGGTGAAAGGCAAGTCTCACATGGCAGCAAACTAGAGAAGAGAGCTTGTGCAAGGGCACCCCTTTATAAAACCAACAGATCTCATGAGACTTATTCCCTACCACTAGAACAGCAAGGAAAAGAGGCACCCCCGTGATTCAATTACCTCCCGCAACACATGTGAATTGTGGGAGCTACCATTCAAGATGAGATTTGGGTAGGGCACAGCCAAATCATAGCACTTGGTATTGCTATGAATATAATTATATTTATTTGTTTGTCATTATTGACTAAAAGAGTCAAAACTGATGAAGTTCTCTAGGGTAGATTATCTCTAAGAAGAGTATCTTATATTCAATTGCAGAAAATCCAAATTATCAATGAAAATATATTTAAATTGTCTATCCAATAAAAATTTTGGAACTCTTCTTTTATAAAGGAAGTGGGCTTGGAGAGAGTCATACACAGACCTGGCCCTTCATGAAGGCTTCCTTTTTCTGGAAACGAAAATTGAATAGATAATTGCAAAGCTAGGAGCTCATGTTAGAGATAGTGGATTCCATGAGAGCAAGTAGGTAACACGATTATGACTGTTGTCACTGAAGACACCGTGAGGAACCAATGTACTAGTTCCATTTCTGGGTGCAGAAATCAACTCTTGAATTGGGTACTACCTGAGAGCTTGTTGCATCACTTCAGCATGCAGGACACTAGCTCCCTGACTCTTCCAATGGTACCATTTTCTTCTGCTGGAGAATCTCAGATTTCCAAGATTGCTCCATTCTCCATGACATGTCCTATTCTTAGTATCCCGTTCAAAGCTACACTCCATAGTCTGAGTTTGTGGAGGTTGCTTTTCCATATCATTACAGACAATCCTTTTGGGACTACACTGTATCGTAGACCTTCTCCTTTTTAATATTTTAAAATTTTCTTCAAGACTCCCTTCTCTGTTCGAGAGCACTTGACCTGTCTCCCCTTTCCCTGGGTATGAGTGTTGCAGCCGTACGCAAGGCTGCAAAGGTGCTGGGTCCAATATAGGGAACACTTAGAGAATTAAAAGTCTTAAACTAAAGGTGATATTTTAAGCAGTAAATGATAAATTTAATCCTTTAAAAATTAAATTCAGACTGAATGAGAATCAAACCAAATGTTTGGAAATACTATCCATAGTTATGGAATTTTTTTCTTGTAAATATATGTATTTTCTGTTAAACCTTCATATATGTACATGTTACAAAAAAGGATAAGAAAAGGGAAACAAACACACAGAAAATATAATTTTTGCTTAATAAATATTCCTAGAAGTTCATTGGATTCTAAAACCAATCACTGTTTAATATCATAGGAAATTGGCATTTATTAAGTGCGGCCCACCCCCAATTACATAAATGGAGAACAGATATCTTGAGTTTAGGTATCATGTACACACACACACACACACACACATACACACACACACATCTTGTCGGGCTTATTACTGACATTAAAATTAATTAAAAAACTGAAATTGGAATCAGAGCTTTAAATACCTCTTTCATACATTCAAAGCATTTAAAAATAAACTTACACAAACACATTTGTTCTCACTATAAATATATTATTATGTGAATAAGTGTTATTACATAATTACTTACACAAATGTATTCATTCTATTAATAGTGAGATCAAAGCATGAATAATGTTAATATATAAAATAATATTTTAAAGACAATTTCATCTCACTGTGTATTTTACTGCATTTTGGCATATGGTAAATGCTTTTCAGGGTATTTATATTATAGTATGTAAATGTGTGCATATATATTCTTCATAAATACATAAATATATATTTTGTTACCACTTAAAAATATCTTGCTCTTCACTGTGAGATTAAAAAGTGAAAGATTGCAATCACCGTGTTGAATTATATACTGCCCGAGGATAAAAGGTTTTTCAACTTATTTATTGTTTTACCCCCAGAATTTAGCAAGTGCCTGGCACAGGAGCCACTAATAAATACTTGGTAAATGAATGAAAAACTAAATGAAACAATTATTTCTATGTAACCTTGTTTCCAAGAAAATATTACTACTAGAATTCAATGTTGTCTGGATAATATTTTGATGCTTAGCATTTTGTATTATGTTTTTGTTTGTTTTGATGTCTGTATTTCCATCTAGATGCTTATCTCCTGTTACTTTTTAGGCACTAAAAACTGTTTGAAAAATGAATAAATGAATAAAAATAAGCACTAGTTTACTTAAACTCACATTTCCGATGGGACAGTCAGAACATTCTTTTATAATAAGCACCTTTTTTGCCTACTGCAAAATGCCAGAGCTGTGATTTGTCTGTTGCATTTCAGCCACACACAGCTGTTAGAGTTCCTGAATATTTTTAAAACCAGTGACGTGAAGGTTTGGATTTGAAAAGCTTAGCTGTTTTAAGGAATTTCATCACCTTATTTTATTGAAGGGGAAAAGAAAATTTTGATCTAGTAAAAAAAAAAAAATTCTTTTATGATGTATGCTTAACAGCAGTGCTCCAGAATTTCAATCAGCGATGACTGGGAGTAAATGTAACAAATGCTCTGTAATACGGGGGACAAACAACAAGGCTGAGGTACTTGAATCCATTTGTTAATGGAAAATACTTGACTAAGATGTATGACACACTTTTTATTTATTTGCAGTGGCTCAAAGGCAAATGCACAATTCAAGGCTAGTTTTTAATGTGAAGCATTAAATTAAAAGCTTCCCTTGGGGACTTTAAATGCATGTCTAAGAGAATAGCAACTCTTAGATCTTTTATGATGATTTTGCTTGCTTTTAAATCACTTCACATGGGTTGGAATTTTTGGATGGTATTTTCTCATCATCACACAACTTGGATAGATATTTAGTAACAGGGATTGTGTTAATAGATTTGACACAAAGTCATACAATTTTTGCTATGAGGAATTAACAATATAAATCATTTTAACATAATTTATATACTTTAAGATTTTTTTATATGGAGTGTAGCAAGGAATAAATTATTATTCCTTGCTATAATATATGTAAATATATATATATATATTATTCAATATGCTTCTCAAGGGATTTCATATTTGATTTCATATTTAATTTCTGCATGCTGTAGGTGGTAAGGGATACTTGGTTTCTGTTCTCTAGTATGGAAGAAATATTTCCCCCTTTAGACAGTTCTAGCCTCTTGTTCCACTTGTTTGTCCTCTTGATGGACATAGGTAGTCACCCTGTTCACAGGTGCAGTTACTGGTTCACCTTTCTGTATTGGGTGGAGAAAATCAATCTCAAATCCCCAAGGCAGGGAATTTGGTTGACAGTTACACTATCCCCCTACCACATCCCCAGCCCTGACAACAGGGAGACAGAGACACTGAGCTTTCTTCTTTACATCCCAAACATTTCAAAGTTCCTGTTAAGAGTGTGTGTGTGTGTGTGTGTGTGTGTGTGTGTGTGTGTGCGTGCATGTGTGTGTTGGGGTGTTCTAGTGATAAAAGTTGAGTGAATATTGAAAGGCCCAGTGCTGATTGTACTTGCAAGCTGTCTCCTACTCCAGCCTTTATTGAAAATAAAACTAATATGTAGCGACCCATTTTCATGTATTCGTTATCTAACCTAATGCTGCCTAATTAAATAGGAACACAAGAGAAAGTCATTTATTGGCTTACATCAAACCCCATCTGGTCTTCTTAACGTTACCCACACAAATTCTGTTCTACAACTAAATCAAGTTACTTGCACCGTCCAGATATTCCAAACTCACATAAACCTGTTATTTTGCAGATTGCCATCCTACTCCCCTTTTTGGACTAGGAAATGACTATTTGTCTCCTGGGACTTTAAACATATTTGCTCTAGGACAGATTTAGTGACCCAGTTTTTTTTCTTAAAACAGGATGTCACACAACCTTGAACCCCAATTTCTGTAGGTAAGTTTCTGTAAACTACTTCCAAAAGGCCAAATCTGACTCACTTCGTGTTTTTGTAAATAAAGTTTTATTGGAACATAGCAGTGACCATTCACATATGCATGGCCACATTCACAGCACAACAGCAGAGTTGAATAGTTGTAACAGATATCATATGGTGTACAAAGGCTATAATATTTACTATCTAGCCATTTATAGAAAATGTTTTCTAAACCCAATTCAAGGCTATGATTGTCTGATATTAAATCCCAAGTATTCCTTTTATATAGAGTCATTCTTTTCTAGTTTATCACAAGCCCTGGTAAACAATAATTTTTATAATTTTTACACCTGATACCATTGAAACACACACACACACAAACACACACACACGCACACACACACATACACATATACACTCTTCCTGGGAAGTTTACCCGTAAGAATAAATCTATAGGAAGAAAGAACTTTGTCAATATAGTCAAGGGGTCATAAGGTCGGTGACACAAATAAAATAAGGGCCAAAATTTAAGGAAATAGGAGAATAAGAATAAACACTAAGCTAGGCTACCAGCATAATAAGATCTGGTACATCAGTATGATGAGATTCAATTCAGCTGTTAATTCCAAGAGTAGATTCAAGATCGTATTTATAGAAATTACAGGAAAGGATTGGTAGCTTATAGGAAAAATGGAAGACAATAGAATCTCACCATTTATTTGTTTATTCCTTATAAACATATTTCTGATGTTTAATGCTGCCTGCTAAAGATTTATGAGATATCTCAAGGGATTATGCCTATTAGCCTCCAACAGCAATAAATAGGTCTAATACTTGTTGACATTCTTTCTCTTTGTTAAATCTCTTTCCATAACACTGTTGAAGAAGGATTATAAGTGGAGTGCATCCAGTTGTCTCAGGGAAAGTCTATTGCTAGCCTCTCTGAGGGAAGGAGCTCAATGAAGCTTTATATTTCCAATAAAGTTATCTGTATTTTTCCTGCCAGAAGAAACTCCAACATAACTCACAATATATCAGTGCTGCAAGTTTTCTTCAAGCACAGAAGTACAAGGGGGTGGATGAGCAATCTTTTGGACGAAATTCAACATTATGGTTCCTACAAACTTGACCATAAGTAAGAAACATAGAAAGCAGTTTATGCTGTAAAATTGAGAAAGAATTTGCTGAGCAATAGCTGTAGATATTGCTTATGCAACTGGCATTTGCTTGAAAAATTGGATGAAGATAAAAGCTACAGAAAATTGCAGTCTGTAGTTTATGATGGTGAAGAATCAAATGCACTGCCTACATCAGAGTCTCACTCCTAGGAGATTAAAAGTATCTGGAAAAGCCTTACCTCCTTGAAATCATCAATGGCTGAGATAATGATGAAAATGTAAAGATAGTCAAGTCGTGTTTTCTTACTTTAGAAAGGGTGGTGTAGAGCATTTTAATATGAAAACAAATTTGATAATTTATGCCAGATGGAGCAGTCTCCTAGAATACAATTTCAAGCATTTACCCACAGATTGTGAGCCCTAGAATAAATGATTTAATATCTCTAATCCTCAACGTTCTTACCAAAAAAATGAAGATAAGCCTAGGAAATAATGACTAATAAGCAGGTGACAGGTAATCAGTTTTAGTAAATATTTGTTTCCTTTTTGAGTTGATTGATCAAATAACATACACACTCTACCAATTAGTAGTTACTGCTCTTTATAACAGGCTATAAGATTTTAAATGCACTGTGCCATTGTATCAGGCCCTTGGATAACTTCCAGATATTTGAAGAGATAATCTTGTAGAATTTTTTGATTTAGAATATTATGTATATTGTCCTTGGGTTTAATTAATAGATAGACAAAATATATTAGTCCTTTTTGGTCACACTCATTTTATATTGGAAATTGAATGCAATTTAATAAATTCAGCAGCTAATCACGAATTTAGCCCTTTGGAATCCTTTTTTTTTTCAACTTGGAAGCTTATATGCTTTGTTCTTTAAAACAAATATTATAAAAATAATTTGTGTGGTTTGAATGTACTAATTTTACTTAGGACTTAGAGAGTCCTGTTGATATTTTAATCATTTTTTAAAATTTAATTTTAAGGTTTTCTAAAGTTAGGTTTGTTTGTGACCTCTTCAATTTCCCACCAATCCTCTGGATGAGGAGACTGAAGCCTGAGAGTTGAACATGGATTCACATTGAATAATGCTGTAGCTAAGAATGCCACAGGTCTCCTCAACACTAGATAAATGATGATTTCCATTCAAGCATCCTATCATTTCCTTTGCGTCCCTGCAAACGTTGGCGAATATTCTTTTTCAGTATTTTTTATATTTATCATTATTTAAATACACAGATGATTTTAAGGCAAAAGTAGTTTCTGTACCAGTTGTTCTGTTGGAAGCCTCCAAGTGGCCATCACCTTGCTCTCTCTATATATGGCAATATATATAGTCATGAATAATACATGCATTTTTAAGTACAGTCGTATGTTATCCTGTGTGTGTATTATCTCATGCAACTCTATTCCTTATAAAAAGTTCTATTTGTGGGACGGCAAAGTACCCTCAGGAACATTTATTTATATTCTAGAGAAGAATTTGACAGCTGCAATATCCATTTAGAAGAGTTCATGGCAATATCCCACTAATATGTTTGTCACTTATAAACAAGTTTGGAATGTTGGTCCAAGTGTATCTCAATTTAAATAATTTTGATAATTAGAAAATAGGTTACTTAAAAAAATTAGCAATTATAAGAAAGAGAAAACACCCCGTGTAGTATGAATTTTAATTATTTATAAAGCAGAAATTCAGTTTCCTGACTCATTTACATAACATTTTAGTTCAAAAAGAGAGTTCAGAGTATTTTTAGTTGTTTTTTTAAATCTATCTCATAGGAAAGGTAGAACATACAATATAATCTCCATGGAAAAGGAATTTACAATTCAAATAAACTGGTTCATTTATCTAAAAGATGGTGTGTGTGTGCGTGTGTGTGTGTGTGTGTGTGTGTGTGTGTGTGTGTGTGTGTGTAGAGGAAATGTCATAGATCAATCCAATCACTTCTCTAGGGTTTAGTGTCCTTTCCCATTTCTGATTCTTTCTTATCTCTTTGTCATTGGGGTACACTGCAGAAAAGGTGAGAAATTATTTATCACACCATGGACATAGTCAATAACATGAGCAGCAGTTTTATTATCCCTTTTAAATATAATTCAAAAAGAAATTTGTTGTCAAAGTTTAATTAAAGCATAACTGATTCTGCTGGTCGATCTTTTGTGTCAAAACGGGGAAAAGATGTAATAGCGAAAGTTTGGACATTAATCCTCTGATTACAGGGACATTTTCAATGAAAAGAAGAATTAAACCAAAACAGAATTAGGATTGTTTTTCAGATGAAACTTGTGAGAAAACTTAATATGTGACAAGTTGCTTGCATGGAAGTAGGAAATCCAAATGTTGCTTAGGGAGTAGAAAACCGTACTGATGAAATGGCTTTTTAGCAGAACTGACAGGTCTGAAAAGTGTGACTGCAGGAATGACAAATTGTTTGTAACTCGACACAGGAAACTGGGAACCAGAGTAGCATTTTGGCAAAAGAGCACCCAGAATATTAGTCATCCCTAGAAGAGCACCCTCTCAAGTAGGCAGTGTAAGAAGCACATGTGGTCTCTCAATCAGACAGATCCAGGTTTTTCTCATAGTTTTGATGGAGGAAAGATGGTCTGTACAGGGGCTGATGGATGTCTTTGATAAGAAGACAGACCAAAAAAAGAATATTCTCTTTTTTTGGTAACTTTATATATGCATATTTAATTAAAATAGACATAAACCTAAAAGAAGCAAAAAATCAAGATAAAGTGTCACTATCATTTTGCTTGTAAGAAGTCAGGAAATGGAACAAATTATCAGAAAAATATTCTAAGACCATCCTGAACAGCTAGGTTACATAATCTAAGAGTCAAATGCCAAAATTAGGTATTTTACCAATTATTCCACACAACCCCCCCCCCAAAAAAAGAAGAGTCAGAAGTTTATCCTGTTTAGTGTGACAATTTTTACATTAAATATATAGCGATTTCCTGCATTTTTAACATGCTACCCTAGTACATTTAGAATGATTGCCTTTTATTTTTTAAAAAAAATTCTGTTTGTTTGTGTATGTGTGTAAAATGCCAATGAAGAACACTGGTTTCATTCCATGTAAGCATTAAACAGTATATATAGGTTACAAGAGATTGTGATGATTGTTCTTAAATTTTAATTGCCTTGACTTAATATGCTTGAACTGTCACCTTAACTATGTTAAGCATCTAGACTAAAAGCCAAAATATAATTATTGCTACCTTTCTAAAACCCAAAATGTAGTTCTCTATTAACCTGAAGTGTACACTAGCCCAGAACAGTTTAATGGTACTTACTGAGCTATAGCATAGCTGCTTAGTTGTTTTTGAGATTTTTTAGTCAATGCATAATGGAAACTTCTTCTAAAAGTTGCCAGTACCACTTTGTGAGAAACGAATAGCTATATATTTAATGTAAAAATTATTACACTAAACAGGATAAACTTTTGATTCCCCTTTTGTTTTTTTGTGGATTAAGTGGTATAATACTTAATTTTGGTATTTGATTCTTAAGATTGTGTAACCTAGCTAGTTTAGGATGGTCTTAGAGTATTTTTCTGGTAATTTGTTCCATTTCGTGACTTCTTCTTACAAACAAAATGATAGTGACATTTTATCCAGATTTTTTGCTTCTTTTTGGTTTATGTCTATTCTAATTAAATATGTATGCATAAAGTTAAAAAAATAAATTCAGGAAATACAGAGAACACCACAAAGATACTCCTCGAGAAGAGCAAACCCAAGACATATAATTGTCAGATTCACCAAGGTTGAAATGAAGGAAAAAATGTTAAGGGCAACCAGAGAGAAAGATTGGGTTACCCACAAAGGGAAGCTCATCAGACTAACAGTGGATCTCTCTGTAGAAAGCCTACCAGCTAGAAGAGAGTGGGGCCAATATTCAACATTCTTAAAGAAAAGAATTTTCAACCCAGAATTTCATATCCAGTCAAACTAAGCTTCATAAGTGAAGGAGAAATAAAATCCTTTATAGACAAGCAAATGCTGGGAAATTTTATCACCACCAGGACTTCCTTACAAGAGCTCCTGAAGGAAGCACTAAACATGGAAAGGAGCAACCGGTACCAGCCACTGCAAAAATATAACAAATTGGGCTGGGTGCAGTGGCTCACGCCTGTAATCCCAGCACTTTGGGAGGCTGAGGCAGGCAAATCATGAGGTCAGGAGATTGAGACCATCCTAGTTAACATGATGAAACCCCATCTCTACTAAAAAAAATTAAAAACTTAGCCAGACGTGGTGATGAGCACCTGTAATCCCAGCTACTTGGGAGGTTGAGGCAGGAGAATCACTTGAACCAGGGAGGTGGAGGTTGCAGTGAGCTGAGATTGCATCACTGCACTCCAGCCTGGGCAACAGAGCAAGACTCCATCTCAAACAACAACAACAACAACAACAACAACAACAACAACAACAACAACCATACCAAATTGTAAAGACCATTGACCCTATGAAGAAATTGCATCAACGAACAGACAAAATAACCAGCTAGAATCATAATGACAGGATCAAATTTACACATAACAATATTAACCTTAAATGAAAACAGGCTAAATGCTTCAATTAAAAGACACAGACTGGCAAGTTGAATAAAAAGTCAAGACCCATTGGTATGCTGTATTCAGGAGACCCATCTCGTGTGTAAAGGTGACACACATAGACTCAAAATAAAAGGATGGAAGAATATTTACCAAGCAAATGGACAGCAAAAAGCAATAAACAAATAAATAAAAATAAAGCAGGGGTTGAAATCCCAGTCTCTGATAAAACAGACTTTAAACCAACAAAGATCAAAAAAGACAAAGAAGGGCATCACATAATGGTAAATGGATCAATGCAATAAGAAGAGTTAACTATCCTAAATATATCTGCACCCAATACAGGAGCACCCAGATTCATAAAGCAAGTTCTTAGAAACCTACAAAGAGACTTATATTCCTACACAATAATAGTGGGAGACTTTAACTTGCCACTGTCACTATTAGACAGATCAAGGAGACAGAATTAACAAGGATATTTAGGACTTGAACTCACTTCTGGATCAAGCAGACCTACTAGATTTCTACAGAATTCTTCACCCCAAATCAACAGAATATACATTCTTCTCAGCATGACATTGCATTTATTCTAAAATTGAACACACAATTGGAAGTAAAACACTCCTCAGCAAATGCAAAAGAATGGAAATTGTAACAGTCTCTCAGACCACAGTGTAATCAAATTAGAACTCAGGATTAAGAAACTCAACTCAAAACTGCACAGCTACATGGAAACTGAACAACCTTCTCCTGAATGACTACTGGGTAAATAATGAAATGAGGGCAGAAATAAATAAGGTGTTTGAAACCAGTGAGAACAAAGACACAATGTACCAGAATCTCTGGGACACAGCTAAAGCAGTGTTTAGAGCACTAAATTTATAGCACTAAATGCCCACAGAAGAAAGCAGGAAAGATCTAAAATTGACAACCTAACATCACAATTAAAAGAACTAGAGAAGCGTTCCTCAGCTGTTGCCAAGGTGCTTGGTCCTTCCGAGGAAACTAAGGCTGTGCTGAAGTAAGGCCCTCACTTCATGCAGCAAATAGCACCGCGTCCAGCAGCGCTAACCCCACACTCACCGGTACCATGGCTTCCGTCTCTGAGCTCGCCTGCATCTACTCGGCTCTCATTCTGCACAGCGATGAGGTGACCATCACGGAGGATAAGATCAATGCCCTCATTAAAGCAGCTGATATAAATGTTGAACCTTTTTGGCCAGGCTTGTTTGCAAAGGCCCTGGCCAATGTCAACATTGGGAGCCTCGTCTACAAGGTAGGGGCTGGTGGACCTGCTCCAGCAGCTGACGCGGCACCAGCAGGAGATCCTGCCCCCTCCACCGCTGCTGCTCCAGCGGAGGAGAAGAAAGTGGAAGCAAAGAAAGAAGAATCTGGGGAATCTGAGGATGACATGGACTTTGGTCCTTTTGACTAAACTTCTTTTATAATGTGTTCAATAAAAAAAACTGAACTTTAAAAAAAAAAAGAAGAAGAACTAGAGAAGCAAGAGCAAACAAATTCAAAAGATAACAGAAAGATCAGAGCAGAACTGAAAGAGATAGAGACATGAAAAACCCTTCAAAAAATCAATGAATCCTGGAGCTGGTTTTTTGAAAAGATCAACAAAATAGATAGACTGTTAGCCAGACTAGTGAAGAAGAAAAGAGAGAAGAATCAAATAGGTGCAATAAAAAATGATAAAGAAGATATCATCACTGATCCCACAGAAGAACAAACAACCATCAGAGAATACTATAAACACCTCTATGCAAATAATCTAGAAGAAATGGTTAAATTCCTGGACACACACACCTTCCCAAGTCTAAACCAGGAAGAAGTCGAATCACCGAATAGACCAATAACAAGTTCTGAAATTGAGTCAGTAATTAATAACCTACCAATCAAAAAAAGTCCCGGACCAGACAGATTCACAGCCGAATTCTACCAGAGGTACAAAGAGAAGCTGGTACCATTCCTTCTGAAACTATTCACAACAGAAAAAGAGGGACACCTCCCTAACTCATTTTATGAGGCCAACATCATCCTGATACCACAACCTAGCAGAGACACCACAAAAAAGGAAAATTTCAGGCCAATATCCCTGATAAACATCAATGCAAAAATTCTCAATAAAATACTGGCAAACTGAATCCAGCAGCACATCAAAAAGCTTATTCACCACAATCAAGTCAGCTTCATTCCTGGGATGCAAGGCTGATTCAATATATGCAAATCAATCAATGTAATCCATCACATAAACAGAACCAATGACAAATACCACATGATTATCTCAATGGATACAGAAAAGATCTTTGATAAAATTCAACACCTCTTTATGCTAAAAACTCTCAATAAACTAGGTATTGATGGAACATATCTCAAAATAATAAGAGCAATTTATGACAAATCCACACCCAATATTATGCTGAATGGGCAAAAACTGGAAGCATTCTCTTTAAACCAGCACAAGACAAGGATGTCCTTTCTCACCACTCCTATTCAACATAGTATTGGAAGTTCTGGCCAGGGCAATCAGAGAAGGAAGATAAAGCATATTCAAATAGGAAGAAAGGAAGTCAAATTGTCTCTCTTTGCCAGTAACATGACTGTATACTTAGAAAACTCCACTGTTTCAGCCCAAAATCTCCTTAAGCTGATAGGCAACTTCATCAAAGTCTCAGGACACAAAATCAATGTGCAAAAATCACAAGCATTCCTATACACCAGTAATAGCCAAACAGAGAGCCAAATCATAAGTGAACTCCCATTCACAATTGCTACAAAGAGAATAAAATACCTAGGAATACAAGTAACAAGGGATGTGAAGGACCTCTTCAAGGAGAACTACAAACCACTGCTCAAGGAAATAAGAGAAGACACAAACAGATGGAAAAATATTCCATGCTCATGGATAGGAAGAATCAAAGCAATATTGTGAAAATGACAATACTGACAAAAGTAATTCATAGATTCAATGCTATCCCCATCAAGCTACCATTTACTTTCTTCACAGAATTAGAAAAAACCTTAAATTTCATATGGAACCAAAAAAGGACCCACATAGCCAAGACAATCCTATGCAAAAAGAACAAACCTGGAGGCACCACTCTACCTGACTTTAAAATATACTACAAGGCTATAGTAACCAAAACAGTATGGCACTGGTACCAAAACAAATATATAGACCAATGGAACAGAATGGAGGCCTTGGAAATACCAACATCTACAACCGTCTGATCTTTGACAAACCTGACAAAAACAAGCAATGGGGAAGGGATTCCCAATTTAATAAATGGTGTTGCTGGGTGCGGTGGCTCATACCTGTAATCCCAGCACTTTGGGAGGCCAAGGCAGGTAGATCACCTGAGATTGGGAGTTTGAGACCAGCCTGACCAACATCAAGAAACCCCATCTCTATTATAAATACAAAAAGTGGCTGGGCATGGTGGCACATGCCTGTAATCACAGCTATTCAGGAGGCTGAGGCAGGAGAATTGCTTGAACACGGGAGGCAGAGGTTGCAGTGAGCCGAGATCACACCATTGCACTCCAGCCTGGGCAACAAAAGTGAAACTCCATCTCAAAATAAATAAATGGTATTGGGAAAACTGGCTGGCCATATGCAGAAAACTGAAACTGGACGCCTTCTGCACACCTTATACAAAAATTAATTCAAGATGGATTAAAGATTTAAAAGTACGACCTAAAAACATAAAAACCCCAGAAGAAAACTTAGGAAGTACCATTCAGGACATAGGAATGGGCAAAGACTTCATGAATAAAACACCAAAAGCAATTGCAACAGAAGCCAAAATAGACAAATGGAATCTAATTAAACTAGAGAGCTTCTGCACAGCAAAAGAAAATATCATCAGAGTGAACAGGCAACCTACAAAATGGGAGAAAATTTTTGGAATATATCCATCTGACAAAGGGCTAATATCAAGAATCTACAAATAATTTAAACAAATTTAGAAGAAAACAAACAACCCCATCAAAAAGTGGGCAAAGAATGTGAACAGACACTTCTCGAAAGAAGACATGTATGCAGCCAATGAACATATCAAAAAAAGCTCATCATCATCACCATTCATTAGAAAAATGCACATCAAAACCACAATGAGACACCATCTCATGCCAGTTAGAATGGCGTTTATTAAAAAGCCAAGAAACCACAGATGCAGGAGAGGATGTGGAGAAATAGGAACACTTTTACACTGTTGGTGGGAGTCCCAAATTAGTTCAACCATTGTGGAAGACAGTGTGGTGATTCCTCAAGGCTCTAGAACCAGAAATATCATTTGTCCCAGCAATCCTACTACTGGGTATATCCCCAAAGGATTATAAATCATTCTACTATAAAGATAGATGTACACATATGTTTATTGCGGCAGTGTTCACAATAGCAAAGACTTGGAACCAACCAAATGCCCATCAATTATAGACTGGATAAAGAAAATATGGCACATATACACCATGGAATATTATGCAGCCATAAAAAAGGATGAGCTCAAGTCCTTTGCAGGGTCATGGATGATGCTGGAAACCATCATTCTCAGCAAAGTAACACAAGAACAGAAAACCAAATACTGCATGTTCTCACTCATGAGTGGGAGATGAACAATGAGACCACATAGGACACAGGGAGGGGAACATCACTCATGGGGGCCTGTTGAGGGGTTGGGGAGTAGGGGAGGTATAACGTTAAAAGAAATATCTAATGTAGATGATGGGTTGATGGGTGCAGCAAATCACCATGGCACATGTATAACTACGTAACAAACCTGCACGTTCTGCACATGTACCCCAGAACTTAAAGTATAATAAAAAAGTATATAACGTACATGTATGTGCACACATACATCTAAAATCATCTATACATATAAGTGTGTATTTCTCACCTCTGTGCATATATGTGTGTGTATTTATCTATCTACATAGACAGTGTCACTATCCCTTATTTATTAAATAACATTAATTTATATTTTCCTAGTTCACCACTGGTAAAATCTTTAGCAACTGGGCCACGAACATGTGCCAGGACACTCTGTGTCCACTTACCCTTCAAGATGTCATCCTTAACACTGCCAAGTGGTGAGTCAATAAATCCTAACTCCCCACATTTTCATCTGTTTTCTAAGACTCCAATTTCTGCACTATTTCTGTTAGTAGGAGTCTTCTGAGAGGCAAATGCCAAGATGGGACAAGAAGACATCCAAGAGATTTATTAGGAAAAACAACCTTGAGAGAAAATGGGAAGATACTGGTGGAAACTGGGAGACATAACAGTCATGACACATGTGTGAACTGTGTAAATAGAGGAAGGAAAAAAGGAAAGAAGAAGAGAGGGGAGAAAGGAAAGCGGGAATAAGGAAGGAACGAAGGGAAGAAGGAAGGATGGAAGCAAGGAAGAAAGGAAGGGAAGAGGGAAGCCAGGAAGCATAGGAGTTTATAAACTACAGTGCAGTTCTAAGAAAGTTTTGATAAGGCCATGAGGCACCTTTAAGCCAAAGACTCCCATGAGATAAATCCTGCTTCTTGTAGGAATGTTCCTGCTTTAGTATTCCTGCAACTCCTTTTTTTTTTTTTTGAGACGGAGTTTCGCTCTCGTTGCCCAGGCTGGAATGCAATGGCTCAATCTTGGCCCACCACAACCTCCGCCTCCCGGGTTCAAGTGATGAAATTCTTCTGCCTCAGCCTCCTGAGTAGGTGGGATTGCAGGAATATTCCACCACGCCCCACTAATTTTGTATTTTCAGTAGAGATGTTGTTTCTCCACATTGGTCAGGCTGGTCTCCAACTCCTGATCTCAGGTGATCCGCCTGCCTTGGCCTTCCAAAGTGCTGGGATTACAGGCATGAGCCACCTCGCTGGGCCGTATTCCTGCAACTCTTACTCATTGACTGGGGGCAGCCAATGGGAAGAGTGGTCTTGGCAAGAATGCAGTGAAGCATTCGGACCAGATCATCTGGAGAGATCAGTCAGTTGTGATTCTTTCAGTCAGAGATCCAAGAGGTATATTCCTCATGGTTGCCACACTTTATGTGCCCAAGGGAAAGGGGGAACCATCTTTTGCAGGAATTCAGGTATCTGATACATGCAACTAAATGGCCCAGCTTGACCACCTGACAATGAATGAGGCCCACAAGTTCCAAGCCCTACACACATGTACAAAGCTTGCAGACTAGCCAGGCATGGTGGCTCATGTCTGTAAATCCCAGCACACTGGGAGGCTACAGTAGGAGAATCACTTGAGTACAGAAGTGTGAGACCAGCCTCAGCAACATAGTGAGACCCTCATCTCAAAAAAAGAAAGAAAGAAAGAAAGAAATTAGCTGAGCCTAGTGGCCCATGCTTGTAGTCCCGACTACATGGGAGGCTGAGGTGGGAGGACTGCTTGAGCCCAGGAGGTAGAGGCTGCAGTGAGCTACAACTGTGCCATTGCACTTCAGCCTGAGTGATACAGCTTTTCTTTTTAAGCTCTACCATTTTAAATATACTTGGACAGCCAAGGATTACTGAACATTTAAGGAATGTTTCTAAGAAATTCAGAGGTCAAAACAAATACAAACAACCACAAAAATGGCAAAATCACAACCTGAGAAAATTAGAGATTATTCAAGAAGATATATATTTGTCTCCTGTTAGCCTCAGGAAAATAAGATAGGTACCTCATGCAAGTAGAAAACAGAATTTTTGTGTAAAAAATTTAGAGACCAATAACAGCAAAAATTTCTTGGAAATTATGAAAACAGAAATGAAAAACTCAGTAAATACATTGAAAATATAGTTGAAGAAATTTAAGCAAAAAGACAAAGAATTAGAGAATAGTAAGGAGGCCAGGTATGGTAGCTTAAGCCTGTAATCTCAGCATTTCGGGAAGCTGAGATGAGAAGATCACTTGATCTCAGGAGTTCAAGACCAGACTGGGCAATATAGCAAGACTCCATCTCTTAAAAAAAAGAAAAAAAAATGAGACAAAAGACAATAAAAGTAGAAGATCAGTATAAAGATTCAACACCAAATTATAAGAGTTACAGAAACAGAGAGAGAAGTGGGGAGAGAGGCATCAATGAAATAATTTATGAAAATATTCTCAGCACTGAAGTGCATGAGTTCCTCAATTGAGAGCATCCATGAAGTGCCGAACTCCCTCGAAGAATAAAATTAATCCCAGCTCTAGAGATATCATTATGAAATTTCATAAAACCAGAGACAAAATAAAGAATCTTAAAACATTTTTTCCCCTCAGAGGGTGGGAAAATTCAATTATTTTTCACAGAGGATTAAGAATCAGAGTGGCAATGAATTTTTCGAGAGCAGCACTGGAAGCTAGGAAAACTGTAGCAAAGCCTTTAATATTCTGAAATAGAATTATTACCAATAAATATAGCTGGTCAAACCAAGTCAACTAATTGCCCGCATAGAAAAAAAAGACAAGATATACAAGGTCTCAAAAAATGATTCTCTACACATCAATTCTCAAAAAGCTACTAGAAGATGTGCTTTGCCAAAATGAAAGGGTAAACCAAGGAAGAAGACATATCTAGGAAAGAAGCAATCTGTTATGGGCTGAATGTGGCCCCAAAATTCATATGCTGAAGTTCTAACCTCAGTACCTCAGAATGTGACTGTATTTGGAGATAACGGCTTCTTAAGAGGTAATTAAGGTACAATGAGGTTATATGAGTAGATCCTAATTCATATGAACAGTACTCTTATAAGAAGAGGAGATTAGGACACAGACACACACAGAGGAAGGACTATGAACATAGAGAGAAGACAACCATCTACAAGGAGAGAGGCCTTAAAGGAAATCAACCTTGCCAACACCTTGATCTCAGACTTCCAGCCTTTAGAACTGTGAGAAAATATATTTCTGTTGTTTAAGCCATTCAGTCTGTGATACTTTATTATGGAAGCACTAGCAAATGAGTGCAGGACCTACTATAAAAGGATGAAAGGTGTGCCTAGGATGATGGCAAAGAACACCCCAAATGACAGCCAAGGCATACCTGGAGAGTAAGTAATGCAATTTGAGCAAGTTGGGAATCTCTGGGAGAGGTGTCTCCAAGATGATGAAACTAATAGAACATCTTATGTCTTTAAATATATTGAACATACAATTGAGGGAGAATCTGGGGACAAATTACCAATAAGTACATAGAAAACTAAGAATACAATCAAATAAAAGGCAATTATCAACTCTTTAGAAAATAAAAAGTTGTGAAGGAAAGAAAGGGCAGTCATGACATATTATATGATATATCTGTGAATATAGTCTCAATCATGTAAACACTGAAGATTGATCAAATCTTCAGAAGAGAAAAGGTTGTGTAGGAACAGAAAGGTAATGATGGCACATTATATGATGTACCTGTGAACAGCATTTGCATAGCTTCAATCACGTAAATACTGAATACTGATTTGACCCAAACTGTCATATTAACTGTATTAGGGGAGACAGGAGTCTGTGTATGTAGGTGTGTGACAGAGATGGGGGCCACAGGAGGCAGGGAAAGGAAGCTTCCCACATATTCCATACTGATTAATCAGTTGGTAGTATCAGAAGTGGAAATATCAAGTGTCAAGAACTGTGAAGAACCTGAGATTTTACCGTACTTTTTTTTTTTTTAGAAAAAGAGTGAAAAGGAAAAAGAAAAAAAGAAACAGCAAAAGAAAGAAAGAAAAAAAATGAAAGAGAGAAAGAAAGAGGATGAGAAAGAGGGAGAGAGATTGGGATTCTTGTTTTATTGCCCAGGCTAGAATGCAGTCTAAAAATGGGTATTAAAAACCTCTTTTATGCCAATAATTGTGCTT
>CAUYQU010075287.1:0-29245 GCA_963574635.1 Cheracebus regulus
ATGCTGTGTATATTATAGTTAATGAACTGATGTTAATACATTACTGGCTAGGCACAGTGGCTCACACCTGTAATCCCAGCACTTTGGGAGGCCTAGGTGGGCAGATCACTTGAGATCAGGAATTTGAGACCAGCCTGGCCAGCACCAGTCCATGGCCCCAGGGGTTGGGGACCCCTGGGCTGGGTTATGGAGAAATGGACATTCTTACATGTTATTCTTGAAAGAATAAATTGACACAATATATCTAGAGATAAATTTCACATAATATGCTGTTGTATATATATATATATATATATATATATATATATATATATATCTAAAAACATGATTTGCTCATCTAAAAATTTCTCCTAAAAAAAAGACATAGTAAGGTCATTTGCTAAGACATTATAAAAACTGCAAAAAATGCTGGGTGCGATGGCTCACGCTTGTAATCCCAGCACTCTGGGAGACCGAGATGGGCAGATCATGAGGTCGAGAGTTCAAGACCAGCCTGACCAATATGGTGAAAACCCGTCTCTACTAATAACACAAAAGTTAGCCTCGCATGGTGGTGCATGCCTGTACTTGGGAGGCTGAGGCAGGAGAATCACTTGAACCCGGGAGGGGGTGGGTGCTGTGGGCGGAGAACATGCCACTGCACTCACGCCTGGGATAAATAGTAAGACTAACTAAAAAAAAAAAAAAAAAAAAAGCAAAAAAGGTTACATATAACAGAAATGTTAATCACTAGAAATGTATTGAAATAGTCAAATAATGATTTATAATTTCAATATCAATCATGAAAAATTGTTTATCAAAATATATGTGGACATAGAAAAATATTTAAGAAACAGCATTTTGTTACAAAGTATATGTATGAATTGTGTATCTTCACATACATTAAAACTGGATGTACATATACTAATTTACTAAAAAGCAAATCGGAGAAATGGGGATTATACTAGTTTATTTTCATACTGCTATGAAGAAATACCAGAGACTGGGTAATTTATGAAGATAAAGAGGTGTAATGGACTCACAGATGCACATGGCTAGAGAGGCCTCACAATCATGGTGGAAGGTGAAGAAGGAACAAAGGCATGTCTTACATGGTGGCAGGCAAGAGCCTATGTGCTGGGGAACTACCCTTTATAAAACCCTTTATAAAACCATCAGATCACATGAGACTAACTCACTATGATGAGAATAGCATGGGAAAAGCCCTACCCCCATGATCAATTACCTCCTGCTGAGTCCCTCCCATGACATGTGGGGATTATGGGAGCAACAGTCAAGATGAGACTTGGTTGGAGACACAGCCAAACCATATAGAAAATAAAAGCTTTCTAAAACTTTCTTCTATAGTTTCCAAATTCTCTAAAGGGCATACATTGCATTTATTCAACACAATAAAATATGAAAAAAAAAGATGTAAAAGAAACAGCTCCACATTGGTTAAAAGCAAAGCAACAGTCACATATTTAGAATTCTGAAATGTAAGTGTTCACAAAGGAGGGACATTAAAATCTTGGTAAACATAAAGTAAACAAAATGATGCCATGCCAAAAGCCTTAATCCATTTTTCTCAGTACTTGTGCCTCTCTTAGACATTTCCTTTATTTCCTGGGATTGTCATGAACTAGTGGTTTTGTCCTAGGACTAGATTTTGGATCCTGGACTCTCCAACCAAAACTTCCCCACGCATAAGGACTCCTGTCCAAGACCATGGTCTTGCCCCAAACACCATCATTTCAAGGCTCACTTTCAGCTCTAACTCTTGCATTTCCACCAACTACTACCTACACTGGTCTCTTCTTTCTCTTAAAGCTTTTGTTTTGCAGAAGCATAGCACTTCACATGGAGTTAGATGACAATTTTTTCCGTATTAGCTAGTTTTACACACAAGTCTACTTTATTTAAATGTTCAGTTAAGGAAATGGAAACCTGTTCCCATGCTAGAGAAGAAACTTGACCATTAAGTTGCAAGTTAATACAGTATACAGCAATATCATGTTTGTGGTTCTTAATTTAAGAAAATTTCAAAAGCAATCTTTTACTAAATTTTATCTTCTACTTATATGCTTAGAGAAGTTATTTCTCACATGAAATTTATCCATTTAGACATGTATTGGAATGTATTTCATGTAAATTTTGCTTTCTTAAATTAACTATAAGCTACTAGGGAGTAAAGTTAAGTACAGACAAGTTTTGATACCCTTGTAAACACTTCAAGGGTATTCAAGAGATAAAACAAATAGGCCTTCTATTATGGGCCAGTTGCTTTCAAGTGCTTCATGATCTCATACTTCGTGTATCTCTGTCTCGTGCGTGAGTGTGTATATGCTTGTGCATCCATGTGTGCATTTTTAATCTCTTTTCTCTCTGTTGTCTCCAGGAAAATTTTAAGAATAGAATATATCCTTGGTGTTTCACATTGCTTAGGCTTTCACATTGCTTCTAAGTTATAGATGATGACTATCCTTGAATTTCATGAAAATAACCTGTGCTTTTCACAATTCAATTTAAATCCTCCCTCTTTTTCAGTTTATAAGATCCTCATGGATTCAATACTTCTTGCCAGATATCCCACTGTCTTTCTTCCTCTTCCCAATTCTCGTTAAACATGTCTCTTTTTCCCACTCCACTCACTTCTTTTCCTTTCCCCAGTGTGTGGTATATTCTTGTCCACACATTCTCCAGCATCTGTAACAACAGCAGCAAGACGAATTGATTTTCTGAGTTGTTAAAATCTCATTTTAACCCCAATATTTCTCCTTTATCCTGATTCCTAAATGTCTCACTAGTATAAAACAAAATGTTCTAATTTTCTAAGGTTTATTCTGGCTACTTTAATCTCTCAAAGCATGTCAATTTGTCCCCTATATATTCTTGCATGAAATTAAAGAGATGTAGAAATTATTAGAAACTTCTATATGACTACTTTTACATTTTTATATTACAGTAACATTCCTTGGTAAATTTTGTAGATATACAATTGGAGTTAAGTAATAACAAAAGTGCATGTGTTTATATCCTAATTCAATGCAAAAATGATAGGTAAAACAGAATTGAACATATGCATCATACATTAATTAATTCATTTATGATATAGTTATTGCATGCCTAGTATGTGTTAAACATTAGAAATACACTAGTGGGTCAAACCAGGTTTTCTCCGCATAAAGCATATGATCTGAAGAACAAGAGAGATATGCAACAGATAATTATAACAATAAATATATTATTAAAAATTCAATAAGGGCTCTGAATGAAAAGAATGGGATATTACAAGTGAACATAAAGCAAAAGAAACTGATCTAGATTTGGGGGCTGGGGACAGGTAGTCACGGAAACTGACCCTGAGAAAATAAAGCTTGAACTAAGGTCTGAAAGTGAATAAGAGTTAACCAGGTTAAGAGAAGCAGAAGGGAACTACAGAAGTGTCATTTCCAAAAACTCTGAGAAGAGAGGGGGCATGTCATGTTCAAAATGGCTGACATGAGTAGGGTCACATGTATTAAGGCAAATTTTCATTTACTCAATGATCCATTATGCCCAGTTATAATGGGTATAATATATATTTATAAAAATTATTACTACCATGACACATTTTTCAATTCCAAACTCTTTTGACTTGATATTTATTAATAATTCAAAAACCTTGCCCCCAGTAGAATATTTACTTACTCTCTAGAACTTTATATTATTATTTGAACCCTCATAATAGTTTGGGAATCAAGGCTTAGAATGGTTAAGCAATTCACCCTAGGTCACAGGGCTAAGAGGTAAATTTAACAACTGAATCAGCCCTGCCTACAGCCCAGCTTTCTTTCCACTTGTCCTTGTTTCACCCATATTAATTCTTTCATCCTCAGCTAGTAGAGCAGAGCATTCTAACTTCTTTTTTGTTTTGTTTTGTTTTGTTTAGATGGAGTCTCACTCTGTTGCCCAGGCTGGAGTCCAGTAGCACAATCTTGGCTCACTAAACCTCCATTTCTCAGATTTAAGCAATCCTCCCACCACAGCCTCCTAAGGAGCTGAGACTACTGGCACATGCCACAACGCCTTGCTAATTTTTGTACTTTTAGTAGAGATAGGGTTTCACCAGTCGGCCAGGCTGGTCCGAAACTCCTACCTCAGGTGATTTGCGCACCTCTGCATCCCAAAGTGCTGGGATTACAGGTGTGAGCCATAATACATATGGCTTGAACTGATCTGCAATGACAGTTTTCACATCTATTAAAGGGAATCATCAATTTTTCTTTCTTATTCAAGAGAAACTTTTCACATATCAGTTTTTCTCTTAGTTCAAAGTAAAATAAAATAAAAATAGAATAACACACATTATTATATTAGCAATATTAACATACATTAAGTGAGACTTAAAGCATTAATATAATTACTTAACCAGGTTACATGCAAGGGTTAAGATTTATTTATTTACTTAGTGTTTTAGGGTGGCCCATTTTTAGTTTAGAGGAACATATCCCCTGGTTATATCTCTTCACACTCTAATCCTAGTAAGCTGCTCCTGTATTCTCAAGTTCTTCCTAATTTTAATAGCTGAGTTAGAACCAACAGCAAGGTTTGACTAGAAGAAATGACTCAAACTTGGCTAAGATGACTTTCACTTTGGTTTATAATAGAACCACCAAATCTACAACTCAGAGCATGTGCCTGAGATGTGGAACAGTATCAGGTGTGAGTCCACTTCCCTTTCTAGAACTCCCTAGTGATTTACTTAGATTTGTCCATACTTGAGTGGCCCTTGCTCAGCAATCTACTAGGTCAGTGCAGTCCAAAACTGCAGGTTTCCTACTTTGTACACTGTTTGGAGCCTGAGGCATAGGGTCACAGTATTACTCTCTCACCTACTCCAACACAATGAAAGTAATTTTTTCTATACTACTGTATTAGTCTGTTCTCATGCTGCTGATAAAGATATACCTGAGACAAGGTAATTTATGAAGAAGAAGAGGTTTAATGGACTCAGGGTTCCATGTGGCTGGGGACTCCTCACAATTATGGCAGAAGGCAAAAGGTCCATCGTAGATGGTGGCAGGAAAGAGAGAATGAGAACCAAGCAAAAAGGGAGCAGTCTTATAAAACCATCAGATCTCATAAGACTTATTCAGAACCACAAGAACTGTATGGGGGAAACTGCCCCCATGATTCAATTTCTCCCACCGGGTCCCTCCCATAACACATGGGAATTATGGGAGCTACAACTCAAGATGAGATTTGGGTGAAGACACAGCCAAATCATAACAACTACAGTCACTCAAACTAGTTACTTTAGTGTTTTAGCTTTGATTCACCATTGTGTCTACTAAAGTGTTTAGTGTAACAACTCTAGAGATGGCCTCGTTGTCATGCTTGGAGCCTTTAACAGTTTATTCTAATACTCTAGAATATTCTAGAAGTCTGATCCTAGTTACATTAAAGACAAAAGTAAGTATATGTGAGAGGTTTTCAAAAATTTATTTTCATTAGGGTTGAATGTTTCATGTTATTTCATGGAAGAATTTGACTACAGGTCAAAGCTTTGGATGATAAGAGGATTTCTTTCCATTTAAATGAGTTATTCAAGTTATTCATGAAGTTATTCAAGAACAATATACAGTTACAATATACCATTCACGTTTCAAACATATGAGGTTTTAAGTCCTAATCAAAGGGCACACTTCTTGTAACACTAGCAGAGTAAATTTGTTACACTTCTTAAAATTCATATGTGATTATAATTAAACTATAAAATCTTATTTATTGGTCTTGATGTGGGATAGGAGGAAATGTTTGGTTTAGCCTTCTGTGGTTTCTGGATCATGTGAGTTTTCTGATTCAAATCAGTAACCTCTGTGGCTGCATAGACCAGGGGGCTTGTGCAGTCTACATAAGCTAGCAGCCACTTAAGTTAACACATTCATGTTGTAGTAAGTTCTTTTTAAAAACTGCATTCTTAAATCCACTGAGATTGTATGAACTTTCAAAACCATTCAAACTAAATCTTAAGGCTAATGTATTCCATTTCAATTATTCCATAGAATATAAAAAGAAAATATTCTAACACCCACTGAATTCTTCTACCACTATTCCTATTTTATCAATTTTGACTAATCATTTAAAAATAGTATAAATGTGTTCAAGAATCATTTTTCTGTTGTAGACTTGGATTTTTGCTTTTTGACAGTTAAAGTATTTTCTGCTTTTGAACTATGTGCTTAGAATTTTTACTAATTACTCTTTGCAAAGTATATTTGGTAGACTATTATTGAAATATGTTATCACATATTATTTTGGTGGCTGGTTGAAAAAAATGTTATAATGTGAGGTCAATGGGTAACATTATAAGAGCACCAGGCTGTTTATTCATGTTTTTTTTAAGTGTGTTGATTGTCCAGTATGTACAAAGAATCACAAATCTTAGGAACAGCAGGAAATGGCAAAGTTTGTTTCACCACAGTCACTAAACATATTAGAATGACCATGTATCTGTATATAAAGAGAACCAACCAATTGTTTTATATTGTAGGGAGTTATATAGAAACTTTGTTCATTTGTTGTTAAATACAATATCTTAGAACTTTCAAATATCCTAAATATCATTCTTAACAATATTGCCTTAAATTATAATAAGTAGAAAACTCAAACAACATTGATTTTTTAATTACTGCAAACAGCAGTAACCACATAGATTTCAAGGGGTCAAACATTAAATAATGAGGACATTTTCTTATGTCCACATAAGAAAATATAAACATCACATATGATATGCCCGATGCCAGAAGGCTAATCCTAGAGAAGAGTAAATGTTCTTTGCCTTTGTGGAAATACTTCTGGGTCAGCTTATTCATTAATTCATTATTTGAATAGATATTTACTGAGCATTAACTTTGTGCAAGACACTTCTCCAAACATACAAGCATCAAGAATTAAAAAGAACAAGGCAGGTAAGACTTCTCCCCTCATCAAGCATACATTCTTTTTTTTTTTTTTTTTTTTTTTTTCAAAAAAAGGAAACAATAAGAACAAGAAAAACAAATAGGAAAATCATAGATGTACATACACTGGGAAAATTTAACTGGGCAATATGATGCATGGTAGATGGTCAGAGGGGACTTCAAATAGGGAAAAAAAATTGCTTAAAAAGTGAGCAGAGACTTTATTGGAATATATTCCTGAGAGGAATCTATTTTTATTCAGGTTAGCCTCAATAATTTACATAATCTTTGCTTCTCAGCCATCTCAGAAACTATGCCTCCTTGCACCAAAGCTTTATAAATGTTTATTTACTCTGTAGGGTGACATTTGTATAGCAAGGCCCTACATCCTGTTGTACCAGGGAAATTATTACAGTGGATATATGCCAGTGTATATGTGATACTTTTAAAGCGGATTTAAATCAGAATTACTTCAAATGAAACGCACCCAAAGCCATATCATAACAAGGCGTGTTTTAACAAATTTTACTATCACAGTTAAATGCATTTGTGAATCATTGGGCCCTACTGTTGAGAAGATGGGGGACTTACAGGTTAGAAAAATGTAACTTGGCAGAATGCAGGAAAATACTGAAAATGGAAAGAAAAAGAAAATATACATAAGGAGTAAAGGAAGAGACTATAGAGTGATGAAAATACAAACCAAATTGGGGGTACCCTAATCACAGGATTTAAATAAATCTTCATGTTTAGGTATTTTTTTTAATGATGTACCAAAATGTACACCAGTCTTTCCCCATTTATATTATAATCTCTGCCATAAAATGTATATTTTTACAGTTGCAGCTGAGATAAAATATAGTGTTTGAGGAAATCAGAGATCTCTTACTATTAACTTGATTGCACTGTATAACTCCCTCAAATAACTTTCATTTTCTGTTTTTGTTTTCTGATTTTATAACCCAACTATAGAAATAAAAAATGAAAATAATTTGAGTAAACTGTCTTTAAGTAACTATTTTAGTCTTAATTCAAAATTTCCCTACCTTTCAAAGGACTGTCTTATCCTCAGAGTAGCCTTAAAATATGGCTCTTTGTGGTAATAGAGATTTTTTTTCCATTGTTAGAAATTCTAACTTCTTCACTTAAGAGGAGTTAAAGATGATAGTAATATTGCTAACTGAATGAATTCCATAAACATTTATGTCAATAAATCAAGCAATAATACTAGAGAGAAAATTGCAGAGTTAAATGTGTCAAGACCCAATCCAATAGATTTTATAAGTATCTTGCAAAAATGTCTTGTGGAATGACTTACGTTACAAGAAAATATGGAAGAATTTTATTTATTTATTTATATTGTAGGAAATAATAGTTGAAATAATTATGAAGACTTCAAAAGTTGACCATCAAATAGTGACCATAGAGATGGAAATACTAAGTGATCAAAAATACCTGGTACTCTGTAAAAATTAAACTAGTAGTCAAAAACTATTTTCCCAACATCTGCTGAAGAGGCTTGAACTTCTACAATATCAAATATAGATGGTTTATTGTAATAATCCTTAGCTAACTTAAAAAATAACTTTTTCATACAAATATGTATTCTGATCTGCATATTTATGTCAGAATTTTTGTTTTTCTACACTTCACATTTCCTTTCTGTAGCATTTGAACAGTTGGCATCCCCAGCCCTTTCTTTTTTAAATATAAACCTGTTGGATTGGTCTGAGCAGCTGCAAGTAATTTAACAAAGATTTTTAGGACATCAATTCCTTACGTATATGCATACAGTTCATCAAATCATGGACAAAAAGTTTTTATTAACCAAGAAGAATGGAAACTCAGAATGTAACTTGCAGGCTTTAATAGTATAGAAATAATGAAATGGAATACTTTATTCCTGGTTTTTTTTTTTCCCAACATGAGAGAAAAAAGAAGATGAAGCTTACATGACCTTCTAAAATTGAGTATGACAGTATCCTCCTTCATCCTTTCCCTATTCAGGTCCTAAAATAAACAGTTGCTTCATCCAAGAAACTTCTGCCTGATTAATATGGAAACATTAGATAAGTTATCGTTTAATCAAAATAATGTTTTAAGAAGAAGGTCACATATCACCACCAATGAAATGATAGTTTCCCTTTGGGCTTTCATGTATTGATAAATTCAAACAAACAGAGAACAATGATGCATCCTTTCTTATAATTTTTTGTTATCATTTGCGCGGCACACCCATGAGACCTTGCTGGGAAGGATTACAGAAAGGATTATTAATTTAATAAACGTTTTCTTCTTTCATTCCATCTCAGAACAAAACATTAAGCCAAAGTAAACACTCTCAAATTATTCAACCAATTTTGCAGCCTGGCTGCAGTGGATTCAGCATCAGTTATAGGTGATCCTCCAACTTTCCCTTCCCCTCCCCCAAAACTCCTCTGCCATTACAAAAGGCAAAACAAATTCATCTTGTTGACAAGCAGAACTGATTCAAGAAATGCAAGATATCTCATCATCTTTGTCATTAAAATTTGGATAATTAAAACATCACCCCCAATTTTCCTTGAATTAACTGATTAACTTCTCTTTTCTATATATTTAACTTGAAAGCATTAAAAAACATTATTTTAATGATACAGAAAATGAAATTAGAGGAGAGTTACATTATTTAGCACTCTTCAAAGACTCATGACCAAAACAACTGTTCTTAATGTGTTTCCCACATCTGTAGGAATCTCAGAACTACATTTCCCTATGATTTAAAATAACCATCACAATATTATCTATTGGAAAAATTAGAAAACATGCTAGAAATGAGAGAGCAGAAAAGTTTCTTTGTGTAGGCATGAAATATCTTCTTGACTTTTGATAGCAATTACTTTAAAGGTATTTTAGACAAAAAATTTATATAAATTGACCAAAATGGTTGAAACCCTACCTAATATGTATTCACATTGATTTTAGCCTTGGAAAGTAGGGGCTATTTCTCTAGTTGCCGAAAAGAATAACTTCATTTTTACAGTGTGGACTCTAAACATAGAAAATGATAAAATATAGAATAGTAAAGCTTCATGAAAATTACTTAAGATTTCAGGAAGTTTCTTTATAGCCTCCTCTAAGATTTCTGTTTTTTCAATAATCTACCCTCTTTCCCAACAATTTGAAACCAAACAGGCTTTCATGAATATCTGGACAGAAGGTAATAGCAACTCTAAATTATGCATCCTATTGCTTATATAGCAGATTGTAAATGTCCAGGGAATTCAGCAGAAGCTATATTTCATTTGTTATTTAACTCTCTCTGCTTCATTTTTTCACAATACAACATAACACTCTAGTTGCAATGTTGAAACATTGCTTAAATGATGTGCTCTTAAGAGAGATGTACAAGCTGATTTTATTAGTTCAACTATTCCAGATTTCTTAGCATTCAACCAGAATATAAATAGCATTAATTTAACTTATTAAATATTGTCTTCATGACAGATGCTATATGATAATAGAGAATAGACAAAAAGTCACAGAACTTCTGGTCAAGTTTGGCTAAGCAAGAAAGGGTCATGTAGATGGGTATATATAATCATCTATACAAAAAGAAAAAAAAGAAGAAAGATAAAAATTTCCTCTTTTTAATCTGGGAAAGATTGTAATCAATTATGGCCATGTAAATACCACAGAGTTATATGATTTTGCAACCACTTGCTAATTTTATCTCTATTACATGGGAGACAATCATGGTTATGGCTTCAAGCTGAACTCTCAGCTGAAGCACATGAATGCTCAGGACAAATGTCTCTGATAAAGAAAGGAATTAATGGGATTTTCTAGTGTTATGCTTTTAAGTGACTCTTCTGCATGTCTTCACAGACAGATATACATCAAATGAATACTGTAGAGTAAAACCAAGTAATTCAGACTAACATGATCAAGTTTGCTCACTCTATGAAGGATAGTTTTGATCCTCAAGTCCTTTATTTCCCTTTTATAGAACAATTAAAAGAGCTTGACTAAGAATTACTGAAATGCTAAGTTCATTGCCACTCAAAATTGTATGAGATACTGCCAGCAACCTTCCCCATTTAATTTTAAAACCATACAGAGCTCTATTTAAAATTTTAAACCTGACTTTAGGCATTCACATCTGCATCTAATGTCTTGACAGTAAAGATTAACTTTATTCAATGAATGTCAAAGGCAGATTTTGGAGTATTCTATTTTATTTAAATAAAATAATGCCAATGTATTCTAACCTCCACGTATTAATTTATTGAATAATGGCAATTTATGACCTATACCCAGAAAACATTGAACAAAAAGAAATATTATCTAGCAATCTTGTTTAGCAAAAATAAAAAATAAATGTAAGCATTTATTGTTTTATACTTATAATTGTCTGCTTTGGTGTAGCACTACTTTGGAGATGGCTATTTCTAAATTAAATATGAAAAGCATGTAACAGTTATTATTTGAACCTCAGCAACATTTTCATAGAGGTTTGCTAATTTTTAATAATATACATGATAAAAAATCTAAACAATACAAAACAATACAAAGTGAATATATATACATGAGTATATTTATATATATATATTTCACTTTTGTATACATAATGTATATATGTGCATATAGCATATAAATTATAAATAAAATATAAATATACAATGTATATATGTCTTTTGAATATATATATATATATATATATATATATATATATTATATAAAAGTAAAGGAAGCCTATATCTACCCTTGATCCTTAAGTTTCTTAGTTGTCCTTTCTTTCCTGGAGACAATCATTGTTACCATTTTCTTATGTATCCTATCAAAGATGATTTAGCATAAATAACTGCATATGTGTACACATGCATACAAATATATATTTTATATGTTTGGCTACAAAAGTAGAAGCACACTACTTACAATATTCTGCGCTTTGCTTTTCCCACTTAATAAATCTTGAGGCTAACTCATTATCAGTTCATATAGAGGGACCACATTCTTTTTAATACACAAGAAAATATATTAACTGTGCTTTACTTACTAGCAGAAGTTGATGTAACTTGTCATGGAATTAATTACAAAAGATAATAATAATTGTGACAGTGTGAAAAGGAGAAAATAAACAAGAATTATGAGATGGCAGGTTCAAATTTACAGCAAATTTATCATTTTAAGTACTTTCTTGAAAATTAGAAAGACATAGCAAAAAGATTATCAATTTAGTCTTTTCATCACCCAAAAAACTGTTGTTCTAAGAAAGCCACATCTGATTTCCTTAAGGCTGAAAAACTACTTACTGTCATAAAACCTTTGCCCTGGAGACAAAAAGCCATATCTCAAAGGACTATATATTTCTCTTGGACAAAACTGAGTAATTTAAGGTAGAAGTTATATGTTCGATTGTTTCTGGAACATGTGTGCAATGTTAGATTGTTTCTGAGACATGTGTGCAATAATACTTTCCACAGCCTTACAGTATAGTATCTAAGGTGGCAACTTACGAATTAACTGAATCTCAAGGAAAGTTTATGAATATGTAAAATATGCTAAGATGTGCATGAATTAAAGGAAATTATAACTGCACTGAAATTTTATCCTCCCCTCTTCAAAAGACTGAAAAGAGATCTCAATTAGTTGTGAAACTGACTTCTCATTCTTTGGTAGGCTGACTAAAATTATTTTATTGTGAATGACATACCCTTGTTCATTTAAAAATAAGAGTGAGGATCTAGACTTTTTATAACTGCATTGAAAGTAAATTAGAAGAAATATCCTGCCAACTCACAATGCCAGTCAGTCAACACAAAAGGTTTATGAGCTTAGGTCAGGGTAAAGAACCCTACATCTCCCTCAGTAGGAAATCATAGCAGAATTATTCAAGGCAACTTCTCAGCTAAGCATTGCACAACCAGTTGAATACTTAATGAGACTTTTTTAGATTTTGTTTGGCTTGGGCTTTTAGTAGAACAGTTATTGTTACATGGATAAGCATGCTTATATAGCAAGATTTTCTTTTTAAATCTCTTCCTGGGGTTTAACATGAAAAAACTTGATTTGTGAACCTTTGCCTTCCCTAAAGAAAAGTGGTCAGACTAAAATGAAAGTGGAGAGGCTCTCCTAGTTCTGGAAGTTGAATTCCCACAGTGTGAAAAACCACAATGAGATAGTCTAATAAAATACGGTTGTGAGTTCCCAATTTATCTTCAACAGAACAGTTTTCTCACCAGTTCTTCTGGTAAATCTTTGTTAAACTATTGTATGTAAATAGCTGGTTTTAGATATTAACTTTAAGTTGGTGGTTACATGCATTATACTTCCTGAGAACCTGAGGTACTGCTGAACCTCTGGAAATCTTAATTAACAACACAGTCCTCACCAAACATTTCCTGGAACATTTGTATTTTGAGTCAAATTCCTTATCCACATGGAACCCAATTCCCCTTAAACCCCCTGTTTCCCATTTTCATTTTCTTTTCATGTTTTCCACCTCCCATGAACAGTGAATTTTTCAAGCCATACTCCAGAGCTTAAAATATTATACTTTACATTGTGGATGATGGATAACTTTTTGAAATATTATAACTGATTGTGTTTTATTTCAGAAGCCAGTGCCAAAAGTAAAAATCAGGCCAGATTCCTAACTCCCTTGGAACTCTCCTATAGAAGAAGTGACCCCTTGAAATTCCTAAGCTCATGAAATAAATATGGATTGTATTTTGTCTCAAATGCAAAAAGTACTTTTTTTCTTGGCAAATTGCATGGATAGCATTTGGTGCTTGAAATGAATTTCCTTCTTACTCATGTAGTCTGTGCCCTTACAAATATACTGATAACAAATAAGCAAACAAAACAATAACACTCATCAACTTTGTGTCATAAAAACATAACAAACTCTATGGCATTGTAAACATGAATGTGTTTGGGGGGTTCACTTTTCACCCATTTTAATCCATATGATGCATATTTTTATTATCCCCAGTTTTCAGACATTATTTTATATATGGATATTTAATTAGTTTTTCATAAGAACATTAAAATATCATTCTTTTTAGGAAAAGTTTACCCAAGGCAGACTTTTCTAAAATATTTTTTTCATGTTAAAGAAATGTCATAAATATAATTACAGATAATGATCTAAAATTCAGATAAAGGGAACCAAAATGATGATATTTTAATATTTATCAATATAAGTATTGCTGAATACTTGAAATAAATAGAATTCATTACATTTTTAGATTAGTAAGGAAAAGCCCTACTTTTCCTAAGTTAATGAGATTTTTAATAATTTAAAAGATTCAAACTTTTTATTCCATGCAACCATCAACACTAAAAATGAAAGAAATATTACAGTTATCATATAATTTCGAAAAAAAATAAAACCAAAATCTTGGAATATATGACAGTTATCATTTATTAAAGATGCATGCTATTCCAGGCACTGAAAAACCATGTCTAACTCTTACAAAAACTCTTAAGAAGTTCATATTATGATCTTCATTTTAGAGACAAAGAACCTGGAGCTCAGAGAGATTAAGTAACATATTCAAGTGTACTCCCTCATTAAAAGAGAGGGCTAAAATTTGTATGTAAAACAATTGGATTCCAACTTTCATGCTTGAATTCCCCTCCAAATGTATCAGAAATATGTAGGTTTGAATTTCCCTTGACTGGCATCTCATTTTTCAGATCAGCCAAATGAATCCATTTGATATAAAAAGTAACAGATTTATTCAATGCAAAGCCATAAAAATAGTTTTAGATATTTGATACTACTAAATGAAGTCTAAACAATTAGCATTTTATCATTCTTAGCCTTCCATTGTCCAAAGTATGTCTAAAAATTTAGAATGACTCAAGATCTGGAAAGCTTATTTTCAGAAAGTATAACTGCTTATTTTCCATTGAAACTATTCAAATTTTAAAGGGCATAATTCTAAATGTCTGGGTAAAATGTTTTTAAAAAACCATTTCATAATACTCAAACATTGTTTAGAAATGTGGATAATTAGCTATATTTTTCCTCCTTTCAAGTTAACATTTTAATGTTATGCATTCACAACAACTGTAAAATAATTTAATATTAAGAATGTTATTTTAGTATTTTACTTTTTAATTACATCATTTCAAAACTCTGTGGCATTGTTTCCATTGGAAAATTTTCTAAAATATCACATTTTAAAATTATTTTTGGACTTAAGATTTTAAATTCGAAGACTGAATTAAACCAAATATAGTCTTATTCCAATAAATAATTATTTCTCATGTGTATTTTTACAAATTAGAACATAGGAAACAAATCTTGGGTGGATCTTCTGTGTAAGAAAACACTCCTTGGGGCCCAACAGTCAATGCACACAATTTGTGAGCAAGTTATCAGTATTTCCTCTTAATTTTCACCTTGTCATTACCATTTCATAAAGCATTATTTCATCTAACACTTAGATAGTTACATGTCATAAGAACAAGTAATAATGAGAATACTCTACTTCCTAGACAGCCAAGAGCTGCCAGCCCTACTTTTTCCTGAAAGAGAACTAACAGCAGGGAATGAAAGCTCTTATATATATATATATATATATATATCCATTGGTAAAAAGAATTACCAGTTATATAGTGATCATTTTCACTCGATTACATATGTACAAGGATAAAATATGTTTCTTAAAAGTTGTATTGAAGTGAAGCTAGTAATACTCTAAAACTGATATAAATATTAAATTCTAATAGTAGACTTACATGGAAATAAATATTATAGCATTTATTATGAAAGTGCAGTAAAAATCTGTATCGTGCAGTAAAAATCTGTATCAGTTAGCATTTGCTATATAAAATATATCACCAAAAATTTAAAGAATTAAAATAACAATCACTTTTTAGCTCATGATACTGTAGGGTGACAATTTGGGCTAAGGTCAGCTAGGAGGTCCTTCTACTGAGTTTGGCTGGTCTCACTCATGTATGTGCAATGTGCTGGCAGTCAAGGACTCACTCATGTGTCTGGCATTATTTAGCTGTTGGTTGGGGCCTTGCATTGTATGTCATTCAGTATCCAGTGGACTAGCTCATTCTTATTTATATAGAGTCCCCAGGAGCAGCAAGAGGGAAAGCTCTAGACCTCTTGAGTCTGGGCTCAGAATTCTCACAGTATCTGTTCAACTGTATTCTATCACTCAAAGTAAATTCCAAGGCCAGTCCAGATTCAAGATGGAAGTTAATATACTTCTGTAACCCACCTTGATGGAAGGAACTGCAAAGTATTATAGAATTCTTATAATAATCACAATGTCTTTGAACAGAGATCTTTTGAGAAAATAGAAAAATAATGTAATACTCTTTAGAGGTATCACAGATTCACTAAGAACAGATTCTGTCAAACTGACCTTTCATTTTGTAACAGGGTTAAGTTGGAAGCCAAGAAAATAAAGACTTAGAATTTCAATTTCAGACCATATTTGATGATGATTTTACTATTTTTGGCAAAATATATTGAAATTTAGGCTATACAAGGGAACAGTTGGATAACTGTACAAATATTTAGACAATTATAATTTTAAAATGTTGATTAAAAGATAATTCTCCACCTGAACTTTCTATAAGACATGCAAAAGGATGTTGGCCAGCATTTCTAAGGAATAAATGCTTAGACGTAAAATATTTAGATGGTATCCAATTCCATTTAAAGATTTAGAAAAGACTGTAGAAAGACGTGGAATGATTGATAAGTCAATGAACTTGAAATTAGCATAAATTGATTTAAAAGGATATGTTATCATCTAGGAGAGTGCCATGAATATTCTGATGCATTTATTTTCAAATATTTTAACACACATACATACACACACACACACACACACACATTGATTCATCATGATCGTATATATAGCTTTATATACTACCTTCTTCAGTTACCTTTGCATAAAAAACAAAACATAGTCCTGTATCATAAAATTTTCTTGGAAATAAGGTTAATAATGATCAGCAAGTTTTGTACATTCATAAATTAGCTGAAAACATTGGAAGACACTTGATAATAATCGTGAGTGCGATTTAGGGGATTTATGCAGATAGATTAAAATTCAAGTTTAGTATGTAAACATGGTATGAGGCACTGCCAAAAATATGATAGAGCTTCTCTAGGCTGAATCAACAATAACAGGCTGCCTTCCAGTTCTAGAAACTAATGGAACCACAGTCTCTTTGCTGATAAAACATCACGTGGGCTATTGCTTTGTATTAATTTTTAATTTTAATGTTAACTATGTCAGTAACTAATTAGGCTATGTCTGAAAATGAATAATCATGATGATAAAAGGTCTGAAATTTATATAATGTGTGGAATAGTTGGAAGTCTTTACTCAAAGAATAGGACAAAAAGGTGAGGCGTCTTCATTTTCCTACCAACTAATATGACTATGAGCTCTGAAAAATGTACACTTAGACTGCTTCCCACGTCAACTCTGAGTTCCTCAATTATCCCTGTAACCTTTCCAAGACTTAGAAGTCATAGAGTTCATACAGTATGTGTTGAATAGATAAGTGAACAAAAGACTATATTTATAAACTAGATCCAGTAAGTGGAAGTAACACAGAGATGATTTTTACCTCAGTATATGAAAAATTTATACCTTATGAGATACTAACTCCTGATTTTTAGAAGTCTGTCAAACTAAATGTAAAATGTATGCATATGTTACAGTGAGAAGTTTTACTTGATTCAGAAATCATCTGATATAAAATGTGAAATTAATTTAAAAAAAATAGATAAGATTATCTCTATTCTGTACAATGACCAATTCTGCCTGTTTTATTAGGTATATTAAAATGTAGCTGTCAAATGTATTGCATACATTCAATTTTTACCTCAAATAGTGCTTTTTCAAAAGAATAGTTTTATAATTTTTGAACTGCAAAGTTTCTTAAGCAAGATAATTGGATTACATTAAAATTAAGAATTTTTGTTTCCCAAAAGACATTGTTAAGGGAGGGAAAACACAATCCATGAAGTGGGAAAAGATATTCACAAAGTGCATATCTGACAAAGTATTCATATGCAGAAGATATTGAAAAAAATTTCTATCAACGATTAGGGAAAGAGACTCATTACTATTAGAAAAATGGGCAGAAAACATGAATGGACACTCCACAATGTAGGATATCCAAATGGCTAGTTAAAAAAGGATAATCAATTCCATCAGTTATAAGGATATTGAAACTTAAAACTACAACAAAATCCCACTACATTGAAAATGCTAAGAATCTATGGCCTCATAACAATGGTGATACCTGGGGGCAGAGATGTGGAGTAACCAAATTTGCATTCAGGTTGGTAAGAAAGCAATCTGGTACAACCACTTTAGAAATGGTGGCAGTAATCATACTCACCAAAGCTGAGTAAATGTCTTGCCTATTACCTAGAAGTTTCACCCCTAGGGATCTACCCAGCAGACATTGTTTCTTATGTTCACAAAAAGACATGTACAGGAATGTTCACAGTGGCATTATTCATAAATCCTCAAACTATAAACTATCCGAATGCCCATATTAAAAACAGAATAAAAAATAAATTGTGGGAGAATTCACATACTGGAATAATATATATCCATGAGAAAAAGCAATCTAAATTGTGATTTTCTATTAGCTGGAAAAATGTGTTCATTTCAAAAAATTCATGAAACATATTTATGATATGTGTACTTTATTGGTATGCATATATTATAGATCTATAACAATTTTAAAATATTTTACTAGGCTATTTTCACAAACTTATAATACACATGTACTGTTATTCTTCATAAGTATAACAGAATTGATTGATTGATTGATTGATTGATTGAGAGGAACTCTCACTCTGTTGCCCAGGTTGGAGTGCAGTGGCACAATCTCAGCATACTACAACCTTTACCTCTGGGGTTCAAGTGATTCTCTCACCTCAGCCTCCCTCCTAAGTAGCTGGGATTACAGGAGTGTGCCACTATGCTTGGCTAATTTTTGTGTCTATATATATATATACATACACACAAATATATATATATATACAAATATATATGTATATATATATACATAGAGAAAGAGAGAGCGATGGAGTCTTGCTCTGTCACCCAGGCTGGAGTGCAGCAGCACAATCTCAGCTCACTGCAACCTCCACCTCCCAGGTTCAAGCAATTCTCCTGACTCAGCCTCCCAAGTAGCTGGCATTACAGATTCCTACTACTGCACCCAGCTAATTTTTGTATTTTTAGTAGAGACAAGATTTCACCATGTGGCCAGGGTGATCTCAAACTCCTGACCTCATGATCCACCTGCCTCGGCCTCCAAAGTGCTGGGATTACAGGCATGAGTGACTGCGCCCAGCCAATTTTTGTATTTTTTTTAATTCTCCCCATCTTATTTATTGATACAGGTTAGATGTACCTATTTGGGGGCATATGTAAGAATTCAATACATTCATACAATCAAATCAGGGTAATTGGAATACCCATCAACCCTTTTTTTTTTTAGTTTCAATTGTACATATTTATATTTTAATACATCAGAATAATTATATATGGCCTTTTTTAAAACTGTAGCATTGTCCCTGACTATATGGCCAACCGTTAGCTACTCCATGAATCAATGCAGGGCCTTAGTCCAGACAGTCTATTTTTTTTTAAATTGCATTTTAGGTTTTGGGGTACATGGGAAGAACATGAAAGATGGTTGCACAGGTACACACATGGCAGTGTGGTTTGCTGCCTTCCTCCCCATCACCTATATCTGGCATTTCTCCCCATGTTATCCCTCCCCAACTCCCCATCCCCCGCTGTCCCTCCCCAGTTTCCGCCCCCACAGACCCCAGTGTGTGATGCTCCCCTCCCTGTGTCCATGTGTTCTCATTGTTCAACATCCGCCTATGAGTGAGAACATGCAGTGTTTCATTTTCTGTTCTTCTGTCAGTTTGCTGAGAATGATGTTTTTAATAGAGATGAAGTTTTGCCATGCTGGCCATGCTGGTCTCAAACTCCTGACCTCAGGTGATCCACCTGACTCAGCCTCCCAAAGTGTTAGGATTACAGGCATGAGCCACTGTGCCCAGGCAGTATAACAGAATTTTTAGAGTTTGAATTGTTATTTTTAAAATCAGTTATCTATTACCACACATGAACTTTATGACGAGCAGGCCACATCTATCCCTAGGCTCAAAAACTGCTTTTTTTTCCTAAGGGTCATCATTTTATTTATACTTTTATTCAGATTTCCTAAATGAAGCTGTTGTTCAATTTCTGCTTTGTAGTCACAGTTCTTACTCCTCCAAGCTAAGTCCATGGGAATTACAAAATAGGCAGTAGCTAGGTCATCTTTCTCATGTTTCTTAGCTCTTTTATGCTTTAGTTTCCTTATCTAAAAAGTGAAGATAATGGTAGTACACATGAAGGATAAATGAGAATGCATTTAAAGCACCTCTAACAGTGTCTAGCAAGTACTACTTAATATTAATAAATGATAGCCATTATTGTTAGTGGTCTTTCATGAAGTTACAGTAATATAGACATTGAAGCTGGTATTAGAGAATGCTTTAAACATTTTAGGAAAATACAATTAGTTATGAATTTTACCATATCATAGTATATAAATTCATGATTCCTAAGTAGGAGGGAGCATGCATTTTTGATAATAACATAGCATGTTTTTGTTACTGTTTCTTAGTTGATTTAAAGTTTCCCTATTCGTTGAAATAATGACATTTATTATTACAAGAAGACAGAATTCAGTCTACAACAAATAATTGCTTGTTTAACATTATTGAAAATATTTTTAAGTTCATTGCGACAAAATAGTCTCAAAAGTTAGGTTTCATTGAGCACAAAAGTGTTTTCCAAATTCAAAATTTAATTTCCAAATTCCAAATTAAAATTTTCTTTATCAAATAAAGTATCTTGATTAACCCAACATATAGTGGCACTATTAACCACAATGCATAGGGTACAAGATATAGTACAGACAACCTGTGATAGTGAGGATAAATAAAAGTTCAAATATCAGGAAAGAAGCAAGGGGATTGAGAATGGGGTATGTCTAAAGATAAGATACAATTTGAATCTCTGAGAAAGAATCTGGTGCTTCCATATCCTTGAGAATAGGCTCAGGATCAACAGTTACATTAAAAAATTTCGAGATAGGTTAAAGACCAGGGTGAAAGCTGAAAGAATTTGTCTTCCACTTCCCATTTGATAGCTGGGGGGATCAGAATGCAGGGGTGCTCCTTGCCAATACAAAATAGCCACAGTAGAAGAAAAATGATAAGACGCAGATAAGTAGATATGGCTTGAGACAGTGCATCTGATATGTATGAATCCAGAAGTTCCTATGTGTCCCAGTGGTGGTATGCAGGAATGCTCTGAGGACTAGTATTCCAAAAGAGCCGGCATCAGGACAGGTGCAGAATATGAGCAATGGTTGCCAACAGAGGGTGTCCACACAGTACTCAAGGCCCAAGTCTCACAGCACAATATGTCCCGTGACCAGGATGGATGGGGACAACTTGGCAGAGACCAGCAAGGACCCAGAGAGTAGCAAGAAAACCAGAGAGTTTTCTCCCTCCATCTACCATTACCCTGAGAACACAAAAACTTCCCTACACACACTGTATCCATTCATCTGAAGATGCCTTTTTAAAAATGAAAAAGAGAAAAACTACATAAAAAAGGGGAAAATGGCACCAAAAAGAAGTTTGACCTTGAAATTTAGTAATCTTTTACTCTGATGAGGCTTTCTCAAACCAAAAGAGTCTAATTCAGGCTTAGGTTTCCCGCTTAATAACCACCTCCTTTGCAATCACTACCAACGGGAAAGGAGATTTGAAAGCAAGAAGAGATATGTTACAGAAAATACTGAGTTATATTCTCTTGTATATCTGAGAAGTATCCTGTCTGAAATCACTGTAAGTAAAACATATAAATTACAATGCACTTGGCTGATTTACTATTCTACAATGGACTTATGATTACTTAGAGGAAGATCTATATCATACATCACCCTTGACAAGGAAAACTCTATTAACATCCATAAACATGCCCTGGCAATAGAGTTTGGATACTGTTATTGAATGGAGGAATTTCACCAGTTATATTCTGACAAGAAAATCAAAGAATGCCAAAAACACTTGTAAGTGTTGGAGGATGACTCAAACATGTTCTACCTCATTCTCTAGCACAAGACTATTGCTGGCTTTCCATAAGATTATGAATCTTGAACTTTATGTTAAAGTCATATTTATTTTTCTAAGCAGGTTTGTTAGGGTAACCTGAGCAATAGTTATCAACAAATGGGACACTTAGGACATGGGCATAGAATTTTATATCCACTTTTTAAAATGCCATGGCTTTGAGACAATCCACTTCAATTTACCGAGTCTTAATTTTAATCATATAAAAAAAGGAGGCACTTGAGTTAGAAGATCATCCACATTTAAAAGTCTACATTTGATGAGATAGGTTTGGAGACACATGTGGCCACCACTGGATTGGGGTAGCATTGCTCAAGGTAGACTTAGTATATTCTGCTAAGGCTGAAATTATTAAGGTTTGGAATTTGGATCACTGATATATGGGTTGAATAGTTCTATCCCAAATTATTGTGACCTGAAGTGCTTCTAATTTTGAATGTTCTTTTCAGATTTTAGAATCTTTGCATTTACATAATGGGGTATCTTGGGGATGGAAACCAAGTCTAAACAAGAAATTTATTTATGTTTCATATACATTCTGTACATTTAGCCTAAAGGTAATTTTTACAACAAATAATTTTGTGCATGAAACAAAGTTTTGTCTGTGTTTTGACTACAAACCATCATCTGAAATCAGGTATGGAATTTTCCACTTGTGGTGTCATGTTGGCACCCAAAAAATTTTAGATTTTGGAGAATTTCAGATTTTGAATTTTTGGTTTAGGGAAACTTGACCTGTACAGAAATAGCATAGCTGGCATTTCTAACCAATAAATCATGAATAGGCTCTAGGATGGCTCTTTTTGAAATATAGACATGAAGCAAATCATGAATCAAAGCAATATAATCATAAAAATAATTATTTTTTATTCAACACATCTGTTTAAGCCAGTACTACATGCAAGACATTGTGTTAGGGAAGCTCAAGAGATATACACATGAATCAAATCAGCCTCTCATTAAAGAAATTTTAAATAAACTTAAAAAGTTTAAATGAAATTTAATTTTAATTACGTTGGGGGAACCTTGAATGATTCCTGAGATTATGACTATGCTCAGAAAGATTAGCTTCCCAACAGTGTCTATGAAGGATTAGCCACCAAAATAAAAGAAAATCTCACTATTCTGCAATAATCCCCCAAAGACTCAAAAGCTATCATCTATAAACCTTGACTGACTTATAAACACAGAATATAAGTACATATCAAATTGCATGGAATCACACTGAAAATATTGATTTTTTTTTGTCCTCACTAAGGAGATTTACTTTCTTTCACCTGGGTTTGTTCCTCCAAAAATAAAGAGCAATAATGATATTTAAATCATTTAGCTTTCCAGATCCTATGGCAAAGGTAGCATATATCTTGTTCAACAGATAATAAGACAGTACCTCCTTATCCTGTATGCCACTGCCAGGATGAATAAACTGTTTCAAAGTTTAGTAAACTATGTGCTACATTAAAAATGATATAAGTATATCATTCAATATTTGTAGTGGAGGACAAAGTCCCTGAGTGTCTCCAACTTGACTGTATCCAGCAGAGAAAAGGTTTTGATTTATTTGGAGTAAAACACTTGAAATACAATAGAAGGGGAGCAAGGAGTTCTCATGGGTTTTTCTCATTAAGCAGTTTTTGGGCAAGCCTTAGAAGTTACTCTGCAGGATGGATCTTATACTCATACAGTGGCCTAGCTTTATAGCTAGTAGCAAAATTCATTGCCTTAACCCAGAGCAGTCTTGTTATTTCAACATGGCTGTTTCTATTTATAAAGTTACACAATCCAGTTGGTTCATTCTTCCTCCCTGTCTGAGACACAGTTTACAAAAAGAAACCACAGTCATTACATAAATACATTGCCAGGAAATCCAAGTGTTGTTTTCTGGTGGAAACTAAAAGACCCACACCTTGACTTATGTCTTACTCATCCTAAATCATATCTTTGTGGCACTTTCTCCTGGCTAAAGAATGTGCTCTGAAGTTTTACTATGTTCATTAGAATCCTGTCTTTTATATTCTGACTATTCATGTTGTGGTTTTATAGAAGTTCTGTAAATAAAAGTCTGCTGTACAACAGGAAGCACCCTCTGCCAAGTCTTTTGGCGAGAGTAGCAACACATCCACAAGAGAATCCAGGTGGCAAGACATTAGAACAAAAGGTTTACACAACAGCATTCAAAAGAAGAAAGTAAAAGACAAGGCAGACATTGGACTCATTCTAACTCTCCTTTGAGCTCTATGGCAGCTGCACCAGCTGGATGTTCATACAGGTCAGCATTGTGATAGGGTGGTTTATATGGGATCTTTCCTCTGAAAACTAAAACAAGTTAGAGATGCAGACAATAAACACAGGGCTAAGACATCGGAGATTTCCTTGTAAGTCCTTAAAATATGAAATTTAATCAAAATTTAACTACCATTTGATCAAGGTTACAGAAGAGAAAGAAAAACAGTGGTATTTGTGATGCCTATACTCTGCATAGCATCTTTGCTCATGCAGAATAAATGATAAAATATTATGCAGAATTAATTGTAGATAAAGTCCGCAACTGGGGCACTCTCCATTTATTTTTCCTAGAAGGACTTCTTGCCTATTGAACCCTCTGCACCATTACTTTCAATTGGATTTCATCTTCCCACCCTTTTTTTCATTTTCTCAGCTTGATTCACATAGACCATATATAAGAGCTAAATAAAATATGTTTAGTGTCTGAGAGAATTCATTTTCTGCCTGGGATAACTAGACAAAATGTGATGCAATTCCTTCTCTGCATTTATGTTTTGTTATCTTGAAGGCAAATTTCCTCATCCAATAAAAACAGAGAAGGAAAACGGGTGACCTTAAAAAACATATTTTTGAAATCGAAGATTATCACACACAGAAATGCCTGTGATAATTTTGGGTGTAGACAGATGCTGTCTTCCTCTTTGTATTCCCCAAACATTCTGTCAATGGCCTATTGTTAAAGTGTGGACTTTCTCCTAGACCACATCCTGTCTGTCTTACAGAGAATCATACTGTTGAAGTGAAATGAAAGTCTTGATCTCTGCATGTAGTCTCTGAAGGTATAGAAAAAACAAATTCACTGCAGTACCTCAAGATATCACTATTTTCAACTCAGGGTCCGTAAGATTTAGGTTGGAAATTGCCTGATGATGAACTCATGGAACTAAGATATGTTTGTTTTATTGACAAATCAAAGCCTTTTTCATAAAAGGAAAGTGCATTATTTTCTTTGCCAACACTGGTAAAAAAATGGTAGGGATAAGGAATGAAGAGCAAATGTACATATTTGAACCTCATTGCAAAAATCATTCCCCTTTGGATAACTAAAACTTCCAAAGAAGCTACTTCTAACTCGAATAATAACTTAAAGAAAGGACATATCCCATTAATTCTGAAATAGATAACTGACAGCATGTAACAATGAATCCTTAAACAAGGCAATAATTTATTTTAAAACTGATAAATATAAAATCTCCAACTATAAAATTAGAACTAATAACTAGACTATTATAGAAAACTAGAATGAAATCAAAGAGAAAATCAAGGAAATTTGACTCATAATTTGATAACCAGCCATCCCAGTTTGCCTGGGATTGAAGAATTTCCACAACAAGAGACTTTGAGCACTAAATTCAGGACAGTCTGAAGATAACCAGTACAACTGGTCATCCTATGTGATAACTCATTTCTTCATCCAATATTTTCTTATTCATCCTTCAAGAGATTTTTCTATTAGAATTATCTTCCTGTATGTCATCCTCACTATTTCTAAATATCTTGGGTTCATTCATTAAGCAAAGACAAAATGGATTAACTTTCAGGGGATAAACTTCCTGACAGTGGATTATCTGAAATTTCATACCTAAAGCAGTAAATGCAAAATCTGAATCTCTATTAATAGATATTAATGGAGGAGAGTCTGATATTACAGAAACTCTGACATTTAGTATTGGATGTATTTTTGGTGCTTATCTCTTCAGCTACATAAATCTAACCCTTTCCTCCCCAATCTTCATATAACCAGAATTGGGGACCTGGCTCAAAGGTCAGTAATCCTTATGTGCTTTTTGGAGTATACCTCATTTTAAAGCTAGTATTTTTGTACATTTAATGTTTGAAGAATTAGCCTCATCAAACCTAATGACAAAATGAAAAAATAGCAAACCTCTAAAAGATATCAACTAATATATAAAACTTCAATGGATGAGAAAATTTCTATCTATTCTACAGTATTTAATTTACTTAAATATAGGATGAAAAATAATTCGAGAATGGTGAAGCAAAGCAAGATTATTTGTAGATATGCTTCTTCCACCAATAAAAGAAATAAAGTACTTGGGCTCTTTTAAGTGCTGCAGCAAAAATCTGAAATAAAGTCATTTAATATTAGGGTGTTAGAGGTTCTTTGTCAAAGTCTAAGAGCAAGCGGTCCTCTCTTGTAAAGACAGTGCCAGACTGAACTGAGCCTGCATCTAAGCACAAACACATCTGAGCTCTAACTCATAAATCACTACTAAGATTGCTTTTCTTCAAAACAAGACTGCCTGAATTTGGGAATTGTATTTGTATTCCACAAGATTCATTTTATTAAAGTAGACGGAGCCAGGAGCTATTTAATATCATATATATATATATATATATATATATATATATATACACACACACACATATACATATTTATATAAACTGTATGTAAATGTTTCTCCTTAGTCTATGCTTATTGATATTCTTAAAAAAGAATAGCCTGTGCTAAAAAGTATATGTTTGTAGGTCTCATCCACTTCCAAAAAAGATAGGTAATAGCTTAACATTATTATGATTCTACAATACTATACTTTTATTTCTGACTACAATTAGGTGAACTTGCTATTCTTGTCCTAATCCTGAAGTCAAGAAAATTGAGTAATAACATGCAAGATTACACAGTTGGAGTAAAGAACTCCAATTCAGGCTATCTGACTAGAAGTTTAGCGATTTCATATTAACTACTGCTGCTGTAGTGCTGTATGCAAAACATACTCTACATATTTAGATTACAGGATTAAGCACGTGCATATATCATAGGTAGGTATAGATACATATACCTACCTATGATACATGCACATGCCACTGAGACCTAGGGTTTATCTGTTATAGAAGTTAGCATTACCTTAACAAGTGTAATGCCATTTTGATTGTATATAAAATTTGCATGGTCACATTTTATTATGAAAAATTTTGACCATATTTTTTCATTCTGCCCAATGAAAAAATATTTAATAGAACAATTAAAATACAAAGTTAAAATAAATTCATATAGAATAGAGAAATAAGTGGAGAAAACAATAGCTAAAATCTGCAATAACAATGTTACTGAGAAGATTTTTATTTAAACTACATTGTATCATCTCTATGAGGAAAATCTATTGCACCCCTAGAAATAGGTAAAGTTGAGAATCTCCTGGGCAAATATTAGCTCATGCTTTGGGCATTGCTATGGTCTGAATGTGGTCCTTCAAATTCATGTGCTGAAACTTAATCACAATGTGTTAGATTTGAGAAGTTGGGCCTTTAAGTGGTGACTGAGTCATGAGAATGGAGCCCTCATGAATGGGAATAAGGTCCTTGTAAAAGGTCTTGAAAGAGTGGTTTCACTGTCTTTTGGTCTTCTGCTGTGTGAAGACATTGCATTTCTCCCCTGTGGACAATGGAGAAACAAGGTGCCATTTTGGAAATAGAGAGTTAGTCCTTACTAGACACCAAACCTGCCATCACCTTCATCTTAGACATTGCAGCCTCTAGAACTGTATGAAATAAATTTCTCTGGTTCATAAATTACCCAGTCTATAGTATTTCATCATAGCAGCACAAATGCACTGATTAAAGCAACATCACTCACTTAATCTTAATGTATCTGCAGCTCAACAGCTCAGATCCAAGAGTGTAGAGGATTCCCTAGCCACTGTACACAATTGCACAGCAAAATTTGTATATATCGGCCTTTCCTCTAGTTTTATCCATTTTTAGTGTTCTTTTCTTCTTATAATCCCATTTTATTTGCATATGTTTTGAAATCTTATATATTATGTATGTTTTTAAATTCTTCTAAATCTTTTTATCAAACAAGACAGAGTCTAAACTAGTTGTAAACTGGGGCAAGGCCCCCCACCCTTTATGAGACGTTTGGCATTGGCATTGTCTGCATATATTTTTAGTTGTCACGGTTAGAGAGGAGAAACCTGTTCTAAATAAAACAATTATATCCAAACCTATAATAAAAGCCATGATAGTTGAAAATCTGCATTATAATCATTTCTGTGACTTCTAGGTCATATTAAATTGCAAAAATGAATATATATCCTAAAAAGAATCCTAGTTTTTCTAAGCATATTTTCTATAATGCCTATAAGATAAACACACACACACACACACAGAATAACAAAGACAAGGAGAGTTACCTAGGGTCCACGGTGCAGATCTAGAAGTGGTAAGTGAAAGGTTTTACATTTACTGAAATGCAGTCTTTTTGTGTAATACAATAGGTCTAGCTGCAATCAGTAGAAAATAGCTGAGAGGACATATTGTTGAAGATAATAATAAACATTGTATTCCATGGACGAAGGCAACACACAAGTGTGGATATCAAAAAGCCAGCCAAAGGAAGGAAGAAACAGCTATAAAAAGCAGATGGTTTGAAAAGAAAAGAAATGTGAAACAGAATCCAAATACTATATCGATCAAAATAATAATGTAAAAAGTTCTGGCAAAAATATCACTCTATAGAAATTCAATAAATTGTCCAAAAAAGGCACAGCAAGATTATATGAAATATGTGAGCATTCAGGGACAATAAAGGGAAATATATAATCTGTATATTTTTTAAGAATCTAAAAAGTAACAATTTAACTTGATCCAAGCTGAAGCTAAACAGTGAACCCTGTTAAAGAGAAGGAGAAACCTGAAGACAGTCTTACATCACAAGTAAATCTACAGAAACAGGGGAGGGACAGTGGGGGGTGGGGAGTTGGGGGAGATAGCATGGGGAGAAATGCCAGATATAGGTGAAGGGGAGGAAGGCAACAAATTACACTGCCACGTGTGTACCTATGCAACAATATTGTATGTTCTTCACATGTAC